>JAHWXV010018660.1:0-10405 GCA_024586415.1 Phrixothrix hirtus | reverse complement strand
ACACACACAGACAGACCAATTTTTAAAAACATGTTTTTTGGACTCAGGGAGCCCCAAAACGTGTATTTCCACTAAAATTTTGACATCAAAAATTTTGGACAAAAACAATACTTTTTCTATGCTATATTTCATATAGGTAAGAGAAAGTAAAAATGGCGGTTTTCGATATATCACTAGCAAATTTCTTATTTTGAACGACGACCATATTGAATTTTTAAAAACCCCGACCAATTTTGATCTATTTGGATCATTGTCAAAAAAAGTGTATCTCAACCGTTTATAGAATTATAAAGCCATTCTTTTAGATATTGAAATTTAAGGAATATTTTAAACACAACAAACACATATTACAGAAAAAAAAAGAATATTGGCAAAAATTGAATTTTGTCTAATTGTCTATTCCGGTTAGTTTTTTATCTCGGGGATTCATAACGTTAAATAGTGATCTAGATGTACATGTATCTTGCTAAGCGCACTTTGAGGATGAAAAATAATAAGAAAATTCTGCATGCAAACATATACGTTTATCCAGTTGCTCAAATTAAAAAGTATGCGTGTACTATAAATAAATAAGAGAACCATATATTTCAACAATAACAATAGTGCAATAAAGGTAAAAAACAGCGCATAATTCATAAATGTGATATTAAGATATAAATTGGAAATTAGATAATATAAGGTGTTACCCGAATGAACAGTGCAAGCAATAACAAAGGCAGATCTTTTTAAATGCAGCACTCGGGCGTGACGTGGCTAGATAGATGTATAAACGTTGAAGATCTTCCGAAGATGATAGCGGAGTCGCTTCGAATGTAGATGGATGAATCCCGATTCAGCATAGTTGTTATTTAATAATTAAATAAGCGTCCTTCTTGGCAAATTAAGGCAAGAGGCTTCAAAAAAAATAGTTGAACCAAAAACTGACCAGATGTAAATAATTCAAAGAGGTATCAAATCTAGTGATGCTAGCTTAGATATGGTTATTACATAAATATTCAAGATAGAAGATATTATATTAATCCGAATAAAACGAAATGTATGCCAACATCTAAATATAAACTTAAATGCAGCTAAAAATAAGTAATAATTACTAGTAAAAATTCTTTGTGAATAATTAAAAATCTAAAACGTTGTCAAAGGCTTTCAATTAACTCATTAACTGAATACGAAATGCCTGAACTAATAAATTCAAACAAACATAACGTTTCAAAGAAAATGCAATCTCCGTTATTAAGCACAATTCAATTGCCAATTAAAAAACATCAAACAAGATCATTAAAGAAGTCTTCGAAATGCAATTTGCATAATTGTATTTTATATAAGTTGTTTCCCTACGTTTTCTTTTGAAAATCTTAGATCTCTGGAGATAATTTTAAAATATTTCTAAAGAATAGTCTGACCCATTTCAAACCAATGTTCAACAATTTTATATTTTTCAAATTTGCCGTTCTTAGTGTATCGTATGTTCATTAACTTATACTTTCAATGATCTTCCATTTTCTCCAATATAGAATTTATTACAGTTGCTAGTAATTTTATAAATGCAACATTTATTATTTAAATATGTATTATATAAAAATGTATCAATGTAATAATAAATAATATTTAAAATTTTTATTAATAAAAATTTTTTTACCAATAACCAAAATCTTTAAAATTTGAAAAAGTCAAAACTAATAGCGAAACGTTGTTTTTACTAGGTACTAATTCTACCCATTATTCCGTTCCCTTAATGGTATAGGCAAACCCTAGCCCCAGTCCTCTACCAAATCATTCACTGCACGCATTCCACTATCACCTTCCAGAAACCTCTAAAACACCAACTTGCAAAATGTTTCCTATTTTATCTACTGTCACACTTTACTATTCTTTTCCATTATTTCCTGTCCTTATGCAGTCCTTTGCTTTTATCTGATTCATACGAAGTTTGAGAAGATGCTATTTTGTGTGCTCTTTATCTGACGAACTCTTAAAATTCCTTCAACTGCATTCAATCACCTTTTCTCTCTCTTCCTTATTTTTTGTTCGCTCTTTCTTTGTATATATTTTTTGTTAAACACTCAGTGCTCATTCTTCCTGTAAGACGAAACCATTTTAAGGTATTCATCTTATGCAGATCAGATAGTAACACTTTACATTACATTTGTTTTTACCTATTCACTGATCACCCTATCAAGTCCCATTTTACCACACATATGTACTTCTCTAGTATCCCTTGCTTACTGCATTTATTTAATTTTCATGTTCCTTTTGGCATATCCAGGTAACACTTCCATACAAAACCGTCGAAATAAATTCACTATTGTAAAGATCATGTTTGGTCATTACCAATTGCTTCCCTCCCTGTATTTACTCTTCTTTAAATTTCACCATCCATTCGACCATCATTTGCAAACATTTTACTAAGGTTCACCCAATAATAGCTGGCATAATTTCTCACCACTTATCGAGCATCATTGCCTTGATTTTACTGAAATCTAAAACGTTGCCAAAGGCTTTGAATTTACTTAATAACTGAACAAGAAATGCCTGAACCAATAAATTCAAACAAACAACGCTTTGAAGAAGATATCTAGCTAAAGATAGATATTTTCTTCGATTCGTTGTATTTGTTTGAGTTTATTGGTTCAGACATTTCTTGTTCAGTTATTGAGTTGATTGGAATCCTGTGGAAACTTTTTAATAATTTTAATAATTATATTTTATTTTAGCAGCATTTAAATCCAAATTTAGATTTTGGTATCTATTTAGAGCTGCAAACAATGGACTACAGAAGATACTATAAATAAACCCACCCAGAAGGGTTTCAATTTTAATTTCAATTTCAAATATAACAAGCCAGATAAATTCTAAACATATACAATTTCCAATGCCGACGGTGTTCTTTCCTGCGCTCTCCTAAAAACCTTGACTGACTTCCTCCTACAAAGAAATTTGAAATTTAGAAAAAACTAAAATGAAACAAATTAAATAAAAGGAAATACGCAAATTAAGGAGCCAGTTCATTACTGTTGATTTGCAAGCATTGTTTTTGAAAATAAAAGTGAAATTAATTTATCTTAAATTGTACGCAAAAGTATGGTGCGTACAACTCGATAGTAAAAATTAGGCTGGTTACAAAGCATCGCGCATTGGTGTGTTATAACCCATGATACAGTGCCAGACTTAATTAACGTATTATTTAAATCTACCCAAATAACTAACCTGTGTTGTATTTAAATTAAAAAATGTATTTAGACTATGAAAATACAAGTTGTATAAAAATTGAAAATTGCAATTGCACAAATTAGAAATTATAAACGAAAATAAGTTCATAACTCAATTCTATAATATTCAATAATTTTTGCAGGAAGAAGGATCATGGATAGCATCTATTTGTGCCTTATCTGGAGTAGTTGGATGTCCAATATCAGCAGTATTAGTAGAAAAATTTGGTCCCAAATATACACTGCTTTTTTGTTCTGTACCAATATTTATACCTTGGATTGTTTGTGTTTATGCTAAGTCGGTGGTAACCCTGATAATAGCACGTTTCATTGCCGGAATAGGCGGAGGCATAGTCATGGTGGTACAACTAATTATAATATGCTACATTTTAAGTACAGGCTAGGTCAATAAGTTTTGCACTCTTCATAATCAGATAAAATAAAAACTTGGTTTATATCTAATGCAATTTTGATTGAAAGTAAGAATGTTGATGGGAATTCATTTTTTTAATATAGCATCGTGAAAATGTCCATCTTCAAGCCGTCAGCACTGTTTCACCCTGAAACAGATTTTAGAAAACATTTTGTACGCAGCACGTAGGATTTCGGCTATCGTTATTCTTATAGGGTTATTATGATATGCGCGATTTTTTAAAAATCCCTATAAAATAAGATAGGCCCTGATTCCTTCGTGGCTGCCTAATGGCGTTTGTTGTGGAACGCGTCTTTTAACACAGGTAAAGGCATAGCAAGTTGCTCCATCCTGTTTCAGTCAGGTCCTGGTATTATGTACAGCGAATTTTCGCAACTACAACGCTAAAGACTTCCTGAACATCCTCATATATTGAACAAAAGTAAGGGTAACAGTACGGTTGGTATTATCCTCCGCTAACATAACTGCTCAATTTTTTTTAAGTAAATAAAAGAACTTTTGACGTTTCAAACCAGTTTTTTCGTGTTCCAGTACATATAATTTTGTTTATTTAATATTCCCATTTGGCGCGTTCAGTCGGACTCAGCGCTAGAATAACATTTTGATTAATGTTTGTCTATTGGCTGTGAGTCAAATTGATGATAATTTTAGCCAATTCCAGAACTGGATCTGGCTAAACGTGTCCATTGATATGGAAATGGGCTTCATTCGAAAACTAAACATTATCAAAATTACATCCGCGAATGTGCCTAGAATTAGATTGTTTGGTTTTAACACTTGAACTAATTGAAACTATATGTAGTTTTAGATCAATTTTTAGAATTTGTCGTAACTTTATACACGGTTTAGTCAATGCGAAGGGGCGTTTATGCCTTGATGAGCCCATACGGTTACTACGTACGCTCTTCTCGCTTCTCTCCGTCCGTGATCGGATCTCTTTGGATTTTCTAACTCATGCTTTGATTAAATTTGCACTAGGGCCCTGAATAATGTTTTTCAACTGGTACCCTGCACGAAACATATACCAAACACTAACACAAGAAAATATGTTTTTTACTTTCTCTTACCTATATGAAATATAGTATAAAGTATTATTTTCGTTCAAAATTTTCGATGTTGAATGTGTGTGTGTGTGCGTGTGTGCGTGGGTGCGTGCGTGCGTGCATGCGTGCGCGGATGCGTGCGTGCTTGCGTGCGTGTGTGCGTGCGAGCGTGCGTGCTTGCTTGCGTGCGTGCGCGTTTGTGCGTGCGTATTTATGGGATATCTCGAAAACAGAAAATCGTAGATAAACAAAATTTTATATTTGGGTTTGTATCTATCGTCGAACGCGACCGCAACAATTTCACTAAAATTCAATAACCGGAAGTTCCACTTTATTTCTATCTGTTTTAGATATTTTCTGAATTTTCATTTTTCGCGATGTTCTTGAAATCGATTATAACATTTTCTTAAAACTCAGTATATTTCTTAGCTATTTCATTCAGTTTTATATGCGCTAAGCAGTTTCTCTATTAAATTTTTGAAAATCGAGTAACCGGAAGTACTTAATATATTAATTGTGTATAACATATCTCAAAAACTAACATGATATAAGAATGAAATGGTATATTTAAGTTTTTTATTTTCTGCACATCACCTTTAGCCGCGATTTAGTGAAATATGGACTCTTCTGTGCAAAGCTTATTGACCCACCCTTTATTTTAGTCTTTTTCGATTTTTTTTAGCGATAATTTGTGGGGCAATGTTATCGTCAGCGTTTCTAATTTGGGGAAAACCGTATAATGTAGTTGAGGTGTTAAGATGATGCTTAAAGTACTACATGATTGTCATTCCTGAAAATAAGAACCTGCGTTGGGCAATCCCACCCTCCTTTTAATTTTTTTGATATCTCGCCACTTATTATTTTTCATAATCACTAAACGTTTTCATGACTCCTCAATCTCTTTCGCCTATCAACTTGGCAACCACACTTTCAGAATTGTCCCCTTAAATTATTTGACAGTTATTTTTTTTTTCTTATTTTAGTAAAGTTTCTTTATGTAACGTATCTTTTAAAATCACTTTATTTATACATATTTTTGATTATTATTTATATTGTACTACCCTAATTTTTATTTCTGTCATTTTAATCATAACTCCCTTAGGCAAACATTTATTTACAAATTTTATGTAATTTTTTCATTTTATGTATTTTATCGTTAGCTTATAAATTATCAATCTTAAAGATGAGAATTCGATGTTCCTAAAACTTGTCGATAAACACTATATAATCAATACATGATTCATAAAATTACCTTTTGATTTTATTTCGCCCTTCAAAAAGAACGTTCATACATTACGCGACAAGGCTTCAAAAAATTTTATTTCATTTTCATATTTAATTACACCCTCAATTTAGAAAATTATAAATATTAATTTCGTCCACAATCAGATGTATAAGGACGACAATCGAGAAGAATTCATAGCTGATTGGTATCTTATGATTGGTTTGTTTTTACTGTATAACTAATTTGGCACATTTGCGGTTTTCCCCAAACTTGAAAGGTTGCCTGTCAGTTCGGTAAATATATGGATAAACTAGAAAGGCAATTCTGACTTATATTATTCTGAAATCTAAAGATAAACGTAGGGCTCCTAGTCGTATCGAAAATATCCAATAATACAATAAATACGAGGGTAGTAAAGTTAATAGTGACAGCACTGTTCCATATCAGTACGAAACTAGGAAGGGACGTGTGTTTATCGGACAATATAGAGGGTAGAGGAACCAATTTAACGTACCCAGTGTGACTAATGCAGGACGTGTTAGTTGAGTGCTACGCTACCGTGAAGTAATGTGTGACGAGGTCGACCGCTCTAATGTGCAACTAAGGTGTTCACAGAGTAATGTTTTCGAAGAAGGAATAACGAGTTTGGCTCAAAATACAAATGACTTGTGAGGAGAATGCTAAGCAGTGTCGCGAAGCTTGTGATGATAGCACGCTTCCATACAGGACTGTTGCTGCGGGTGTGGCTGCGTTTTATGAAGGACGTGATTCGGTCGCCCTTACCTCGACGCACATGTCGTTCGGCACATTAAGTCAGTGCTCGCTGTGGACCGCCAATGGATAGCACAGGTGTTGACTTACGGGGTATAGATAACACACATGACATTGTTACACGTATTGTACGAACTTGGTAATCGCAAAATTGCATCGTGATGGATGTCACACCATCTGATTGACATTCAAAAATGGCACCGTTAGGCCCTGCCAGGTAACCACTTGGGACGTTTCAACAAGGAAGGTAATGTGTTCCTGGAGCGAATCATCGCGTCGGATGTAACGCCAATCATCAGCGATGCCCAAAAAACATGAAAGTAATAGTGATAATGACGTATAATGTGGAAGGTGTAATAATGCAACATGAGGTTACTCATAATGACGCCAGCATTACGGAGGAAGCGATGCAAATTTCCAAGGGCAAATGACACAATGCTGCTCTTGTTAGGAAATTACTGGGTCCATGCAATCTTGATCTCTTCCTCAAGCTGAAGTTACCACTTCGGGGCAAGTATTTCCGCTCCAGATATGCGGGACTTAGGGCGTTCCGTTGCAAACTTCCAGAAATCCGGCGCTGCTGCAGGTATCAGGATGCTGCCAGTAGCCCTATAAAGTACATGTGTCGCCACTATTAACTTTCTAACCTTCGTATAATATGACTATTAAAACTACTAAACAATAGAATTAAAAAGGATGGCTAATGCTCGGTTTAATATTTTTCTAAATTTTTTTAGTTATATAAATTATATTAATCTATTTAATTTTTTAGATAGTCCCCATATATATTGGTGAAATTGCTGATAATGACATTAGAGGAAGACTGGGAACATTGTTTAGTATAATAAAAACGTCTGGAAATTTATTTGTATTAAGCATTGCACCTTTTGTTTCATATACAATGTTAACGTTGAGCTGCGCCATTTTCCCTTTAATATTTTTCATTCTATTTGCTCTGATGCCAGAATCACCTTGCCATTTGCTAAAAATTGGCAAATACAAAGATGCAAAAGAAAATTTACTAAAACTGTGTAATCGAAACGTAAATCAGGATCATTTGCAAAATCGACTTGTGGAATTGAAAGATGTTGTTGAAAATAATATGAAGAATAAATCTAGCATTAAAGAATTATTTACAAATGTAGAAAACAGAAAACCCTTGGTTATACTATGGGGTTAGAAAATATATTTATAAATATAGCTTGCCATGCACTGAGTCGAAACAAAGTACTAAAATGGTTTCAAAACTTTTCATTCACTTTGTTTTCGTTCTGCTCTGCATCAGTGTGCAGCAAGCTACAGAGTAGAGTCTCTTGATTTATTTAAGAGCACCAGATAGTTTGGCAATAGTGATACACTTCCTTTTTAACTTCTAATGATTATAAATTCAATTTATACCTTATCTAGTGCGAACTAATCGCTTGCACCTCTAAGAAAAATCTTATCTACGACAGCGATTAGAACTCATGTCTGTCTAGCTTGGATACGGGCTCCTAATTCACCCACCTGCCATGACAGCCGATATCATATTAAAGTTTACTACGTTAACTTCAAATTATTTCTTGTTAATATTTGCAATTCCAACAAGGTAATACAACCAACAAAATACAACCACGCAAACATAATAGTTACAAAAATAGCATGCGAAAATAATGTAATAATAATAACATCAGTTTATATTGAACCTAAAAATGATGCAAACAATATCTTAGAAAAACTTGAAAGGATAATAATAGAAAACAAAAGAGAAAACCTAATAATAACGGGCGACCTAAATGCGATAAATAGATGGTGGAATAACAAAACAACAAGTAAAAAAGGACAAGAACTATTGGACATAATAAATTCAAACAACTTAACAATATTAAATGACAACAGACCCACATCTAAGATAAACAAACAAGTACAAGAATACAGTTCCATAATAGATCTAACAATAACAAACGACAAAATGACAACAAAAATAAACAAATGGGCCTAAATACACAAAAACCATGGTGGACAAAGGAACTCCAGGAAATAAAAACAGAACTGACAAGAACTAAAAGAAAAATAAACAGACCAACGCCCAAAAAGCATGAAACAATAGAACATTACGAAAAACCAAAAAACAATATAACGAACTAATCCAAAAGGAAAAAAATCAAACATGGAAAAATTTCTGTGCACAACAAAATAAGGAAACAGCATTGACAGCTCTATATAAAAAAATTAAACAAAAACACCCAAAAATAAAAATCACCACCCTAATCACAACAGACGATAAAATAAACATGAACAAAAAAGACAGCCTTCAAACACTAATAGAACATTTTTTCAAAAACGACGATCCAAAGATAGATGAAGACATACATGATCAAATTAGAAAAGAAATGACAAACAACTGCAATATACCATACGACATAGACACAACCCCAAATCACTTTTGAAGAAATTGAAGAAACAATGAAAAATTTTAACAAAAAAAAAGCACTAGGATACGACAATATAACGATAGACACACTAGAGAATACACGTAATACAAACAAAGGCGTATTACAAAGACTGTTTAACGCATGTTATGACAGAGGACATTTCCCAAATTCTTGGAAAAAAACAAAAATTATTATAGCCGAAAAACCAGGGAAAAAGATTACACAAGAGTTGATTCATACAGACCCATTGGAATATTACCAGTAATGGGTAAAGTCTTTGAAAAAATAATAATAAAAAGATTAAATTGGTACCTGCACAACAAAAACAAAACATCAATTAAACAATAAGGCTTCACATGCCAAAAATGTTGTATAGACACGCTACTTGAAATAAAAAATGAAATCGAAAGAAGAAAAAATAAAAAATAATTATAACTTCAACAGACATGGCGCTTTTAACAATACATGGTGGCCTATGGCCTTAAAAAATCTAAGAATGTACAATGTACAATGTACAAAATAATCAAAAATTACCATAAAAATAGAACAGCCAAAATGGAATACGGAGGAGTGGAAAAAACGATGGAAACCTACAAAGGATATATACAAGGATCCATTAGCGAATCATTTTTATGGAAAAACATCATCAAAATGCTATTAGCAACAAACTACAACAATAACACTTATGTACAAGCTTTCGCAGACGATATCACCATTATTACATCAAACAAAAATAAAAAAAATTAGAGGAAATAACAAACACAACATTAAGTGAAATAAACAATTGGATCAAAAACGCAAAACTAGAGATATCCACTAACAAAACACAAATAATGGCCATACCAGCGAAAAAAATCATCGACAGAGAATATAACCCCAAAATAAAAATTAATCAGCAAACAATAAAGACTGTGGAACACATTCAAATTTTAGGAATTTATATAGACATGGAAAAAACACATAAACTGCATCATTGAAAAAGTAGGAAAAATCACATCGTTAATTTTCAGAATAACAAAACCAACATGGGGTACTTCGGGCGAAACCACCAAACTAATATACACTAGAGCAATTGAACCAATCATAACGTATGGATCATTAATATAGGGTGAAGCGACGATTAAAAAAATATATATTCAAAAAGTTACGAACACCACAACGAACTCTGTCATTGAAAATAGCGAAAGCATATGTGTCTCTAAAATGTTTGGTTATAGCTTAACCACAGATTCCTGGGATCAAAATAAGGCGATTTAACCGAACTTACCTATATCCAAAGTCGCCTCGTTAAGCCGCTACTGAGCGTCAAAGTT
>JAHWXV010018655.1:0-20312 GCA_024586415.1 Phrixothrix hirtus | reverse complement strand
AAATTTCTAAAATAAGTTTGCTGTAATATAAAGTAAGCAGTAGCATTAAGTTTAAACTAAGTTTCACAGACTATAAAAATTCATAAGGGTACTAGTTGTATAGTGCGGCAATAAACGAATTGCGCGTGATTTTAAAATTCGTGTAATAGGACTAGCTTCAAAGCACCGGGAAGTAAAATGGACCTATGCAATGAAACGTTTTACATAGAATTTCTTAAAGTAAAGACACCTCCAAAAGGAAAGTACCTTTGCCGACCGTAAAAGAAACCGGGAGCCTAAGCTGTAAAATGCAAAGGAAAAACATCTCGATTTGAATGAAAACGCAACGTTCATTATTTAAAACATGAAACCAAATCTGGATTAGCCATTGGTTAAAAATTACAGTATTGGGATCTGTAAAAAAATTAATATAAGATCCGACAACGAAATTTCAGCTTATCCTTTCCTTGTGCGTAAATACCGCTACTGAATTAATCAAGTGTAGCCAACTTATAAGGTCCGTTGATAATATAAGATGCAAATGATTTAATTTGTGCCACATATTCAAGGGTTGTGACAAAATAAAGTTTTCCAAAAATTTACATGTCAATGTAAATTGAATATTCTAAAGTTCATAGGCGAAATCTTATCGAGAAAACCGCAAGTTTGAATTGGATTATTTAAAGGAGACAGAAATCCTTTTAAAGCAACTAACCTGGACTTTGCATAGCCAGAAGGAAGTCTAGTAGTTTAGCATCGTAGAAAATACACTCTCGCAATTAACCGTAAGTATTTTAATCAACTCTTTTAAAAACGTACATTGAACAAACGAAGTGCTAGATAATTAATTTAAAAATAATTTAGCTTTATTTTAAATAAATAAACTTAACAAACAAACCAGAAGTTACTTTCCCTTTTGTGTTTAAATAAACATCATAAAGTTTTGTTTACTACCTTTCAGCAATCTGAAAAAGGAAAGAACCGAAGGTTCGTAAACCTTACTCGTTTTTGTATATGATTTGTGCAATTTAATACTGTAAGCGATTATTTTCGAATTCTGATTTTTTTAATTTTGAAACTTTTTAATAAATGTAAACATCGTAACTCTCTGTTCTTACTTGCTGAAATATGTAAGTCGTTAATTGAATATATTTGGTGAGATCGCTAGAGTGACTAAGTAGACATTTCTATAGACCAAGAATTCAAGAGTTAATAACAGGTAACATTACGGCTCGTAAATACTAAGATCAATTATAAGAAGGGTTTTAATTCTGAACTGGTTGATAAAAATCAATGCAGCTTCGAAATAGTATGTCTGCTTCATTCTAAAACCAAACAAAGATTACGTAAATAAAGTAGATCATCAAGCAATTTAGTATAATTGTTAATAGCTGCCAACGGAGCAAATACCAAGCTATTTTCCAGAAAATAACAAGAAACTTAAAAATCGCAGGAATGAAGTGATACCCTCGGTCATACGATTTTAACTAAACTCTTAACGTCTCGTGTGCGCAAGGTAGAAAACGTAAATAAAAAATTTGATTTTTATACGGCGTTTAGTTCTAGAGACATCTTGTTGGCAATTAATATTTCAAGTACCTTCGGTTACTCGATTTTCGGAAATTTAGTAGAGATACTGTTTAGTTCATATAACACGGGATTAAGTATCTAAGAAATATTCTAAATTTTAAAAAAACCGTTAAAGCCGATTTGAAGAAAATCGCGATAAACGAAAATCCAAAAATATCTAAAAATGACAGAAATAAAGTGTCACTTCCGGTTATTCGATTTTATCTAAATTCTTGATTTTGTATACAAAGATAGATATAACCTCGTATATAAAATTTTCATTTCGTTAGAATTTTTAACTTCATAGGCGTTTTATTCACGGTTTATGGTAAACGTAGCTTCGGTTCTCATTTTACGGAACAGTTTCTGAAAACCCGTCTCAACTATATATATACCCATTAAATGTTCAAAAAACACGGCAAGTTTTAAAAAATCGTCATAACGCGTTTTGAGAAAAACCCAAAAACCAAAAAATGACAAGAGTAGAGTGATACTTCCGGATACTCGATTTTATTGAAACTGTGATCGCGTGCAGAGATAAACAAAAACTTAAATATAATGTTTTGTTTCAAATACAGTTTTGGTTTTCAAGATGTGCTGATCACAAGAGCGCGCACACACATATAAGCACAAACACGCACGAAAACGTGTTTGCATACACGCACACGCCCACAAATGGATGCACGCACGCACTCACGCGCGCACACACGAACGCAGGAGTTCATGCACGCAAGTACGTACGCTCGTACTTACGGTTGGCACACACACACACACACACACACACACATCACACACACCGACATGAATACACACACTCTCGCACACACTCAACCTACACAAGTACACATGCACAAACGCACACACGCACATGGACCATTTCCAAAATTAAGATCTTCGTACTCAGGAGGCACGCAAACGTGTATTTCCACTAAAATTTCGACATCGAAAATTTTGGATGAAAACAATACCTTCCCATTTAAGTATATTTCGTATAGGATTAGAGAAAGTAAAAAGTAATGTTTTCATTCTCCTCGAAGGACAGAATTTCACCGAGACGTCTTGACTAATCAGTGATCCTGGGTAAACATATAGTTGTTTTACAATGGAGTATTATGGCGTTTAGGTATAATTAGTTTATAAAATGGTAGTATATAGCAATATGTTGAATAGCTGTGAATATACTATTCCATTAACTAGTATTTATATGCGAATGGAAAGGAACTATCGGAATAAACCGATTATTATTCAATATCTGTATGAGATACATTGCAAGAAATATCTTATAAATAAGTCTTTAGCAATGAAGATTGACTTGTGTGTTTCTTACCTTTGATGATAGTGTGATTAGATTAGAGGTAATAAGCCTTATACAATTATTTCGCTAAAGAGTCGGTTGATTTAGTAAATTTGTTGTCAGTTTCACTAAAGTAGTACATATACTTGTTTTTCATGTACAGTAGCAGGCTGCTACTTTAATGGCGTAATCTGGACCCAAAACCAAGCCAAAATTTCTTATGCAACTAAATATATATAAATAGATTAAATACGATAAGAAATACATCCGGTGTTTAGGAAAAATGAGGAATTTACTTTAGAAACGCAATTTTAGTGAAGGTAGCCATCTTGAACAATTATTGTAGTATTTATAAATGTGTCTTTGTATTAGTTTACTTGTTGGTTGGCTACTTGATTTAATTTGAGCAAATGATATCTAAAATATGCCGTTCTTCATAGTTGTGGTAGTGATTTACAATATTATTTTTTCTCGAAAACGGTTAGGGTTAAAGATTTTAACCAGTACTACATTTTAATTTCAAAATTACAACATTTTTTCAAACACAAAATTACAAGAAGTTAAAATTCATGCCTCAGTCCCTTAGATAGTGCCAATAGGTTATTTAAAAATGTATCCTAAACGATTTGCAGTAACTGAAACGAATAGAGCATGTTTCAAGTTTGGAGAATTTATCTCGGACCATCCAAGAAGTATAAACACAAACGTGTTATTAATCGCCTACTCTTTTAGGAAACACTTCTCCAAAAAATGTCAAAAGAAGTTTCGGTATGGTTCAGAGTAGGCTATCAAGGTAATGGCCTTCCTTTTGTTAAACTTTTTCTATACTTCGTAATATGAATTTGTCAAAACTGTTTTTAAAATATTCTTTTTGTTAAAAGAGTTAAACTGTAAAGCATTACGAATATTCAAATGCCAGTTTCATATCCCTCTTTAACAAAACTTGTTTTACATGTTCATTTGTCCTTGTATTTGTGTTTCTCTTAGTTTGATCTATATATAAATTAGGTTTATTTAGTATTGAACAGGAGTTGCATTGAGTAGATCTATTCCGTTTCCATTTGAAATTGAAAATTGATGTCTTTGACTTTACTAGGAATATGTATTATGCATAGATCTTTCGTGGTAACAACACTTGCATAATTCTGTTTAAAACTGGTGGTAATTTTATGCGATAGATTTTTTATAAGCTGTATTGAAGTGTTATATTTAGAGTGGTCACTGATCTATAGTTGTGTAGTGTTACTTCATTGAATTTTTGTTTGTCCTTTTTATATACAGTTTAATTCAGAAACAAACTATTAGTGTTTATTTTCATTTCAAGGTGTATATGTGACGTTCCAAATCGTGATGAAAGGTACATGGGGAAGACAAAGAATTTACATTCTGCTCGGCGATAGCTAGGTCGTTCGGAGCGGAAGGCTCTGTTGGTCTGGCTTCGCGGTCGATATACCTGTAAATTAATTATTTACCAGGGAAATCGTTTGTTAAAATGACGTCGTTCGGACTTCGGTCATGAAACGAACTTCGGTGATATTTAATTCATGATCGCTTCAGTTTTCAGTGGTATTCAAAGGCAAAGTAGTAATAATAATTTATTTACAAAATCAAACGGAGATTGGAATAGTGTATTTACACAAATCAAACTCAAATTATAATAGTTCAAAATGAAACTAAAATAAAAATAGTTTTCTGATAGCAGATAAAATGGATTAATTACAATCATTTATGTATGCATGAAAAGTTATTTTTTGTATGAGATCAATGCGGCTGTCAATATTTAATGTCGTCGCGGCGTTGATGCAAGTTCTCAGCGCGGCGTGCTCTGCTTCGGCCAAGTTCTGTGTTCCTGCTATGTCTGAGCGCTAAAGTCGGCAGTATGCTTCGAGATCTGAGCACTGGCGTGTCACTTTTGGCGACCACCGTGTACATAGTTTATAGAGGGGACGGATATTTGATACGGTAGCGTTAGGGTATACTAGAGATCTTTCTTGCCACTCAGTATCGCTAAGTGTCACGACGTTTGGCGTCGTTTGCAGATCGCTACATAGCCACTCGTCTGCAAATAATGGCATGTTTTATATGACAGGTAATCTCGTTACAGCATAGTTGTGCGTCCGCTCTCAAATCAACTCAATACGCAACGACGTTGACGGGTGCTTGGCGTCGATCACAAATAGTTACAGAGGAACTGGTTTGTGGTCGACCCAAAGCCAATTCTATTGTAGGTTCGGCGGCGATAATGCCAGGGATACTCGGTTACGAGCGTGCGGATCTTTTTAACGGATTATTAATTTGAACGATATTCGGGATTTTAGCAGTTTTGGCGAGTCCAGAAGGCGCCACGTGAAGATCAATGCAAATTCTAATAACAAAATAACTTGACCTTTCAGAAAAGCTTTTACGGTTTATGCCCGAGGCAATATCTCGTATTGAGTCTCACACGAAGACTGATTTTCAATTCGCAAAAGCGTCTTATTCATATTTAAATTCATATTTGCGTTCTTTATTCAGCGAATATGATTTCAACGGTTTTCTTGGTTTACTATCTAATAAATTCGGATAACAAATACATTTGTCTTTAAGAAATCCGTTGCACGACGTGACGCAATATTGCGTAATAGTTTTTAATTAGTTTTATTTAATTAATTAACATTTAAATCATTAGAGATTGTTGTTTATATGAATTATTTCGGTTATCAAAGCAATCTTGATTGATTTCGGACGGTAAACGGTCATTTATGCGTTAGGTTGTGCAATATGTATTAATTAACTTATGGCATGTTTTATAACAGTTTTTAATTAAGCAATTCTTTTCGTTTGCAATTAAACTAAAACTATACATTCGCGCTTGGTATTTAACACTTTCTTAAAGTTTGTTTTATCTTTAATGACGTCTTAATTGTTACACTTCAGGAATCACTAATATAGTGAAAACAGGTAGAATTCTACTAGATCATGTTTCGCGATATTACTACGGTTCCACAGTAAACGTCACATACATAAATAGTAGAATAAAGTAAAAATTATAGGCAGGAGACTTGTTGGGAAGAAAAGAAATTCGAGCAAGCGGAACTAGCTTTTGTCTCTTGATTTTGAGTTTTCAATCGATAAGTGTCGTCGAGTGAACACTAATCGAAGACGAATAAAAATTAAGACAATTAATTTAAAATAAATATAATAAAATACCATAAATTAATGAAAAATATATTCTAATATAAATACAGATAATTTTCAATGGGCTGAAAGTGTTTATGCTTTTAAAATTGTAAAAATTTGTCAGACCTTCAGTTATTTCACCCAAATGTCAAAGAAAAATAAATAATAAGCAGTTCATATGTGCGTGCATTTTGGAGAACGTACATAGAGAAATCTAGGTAACTATTTTCTATATCGGACCACCCTCCAATAACTTTGGCCTTGATATATGTTATCAATGGCATGGCCCTGAGTAACGTTCAACAAGTTTTAGCAGTCGCTCGCCCTTCGTTAAAAGTTATAATCATAAAGAGGATTAAATCTTTCGTGAAGTACAGCAGTTGACTGGATAAGCTTTTGTAGAGAGGTAATTTATATTTATTTTATTTAATTGCATTCAAGATAATATTTAATTATAACAATCTGTCTTCTTAGCTCATGCATGAATGGTTGATAAATAACCAAAGCCAAATTGGTGGAGAAGAAGTTATTGTCGAAATTGATCAAGAATAAACTTTTTACGATATAACTATTTAACGAAGGGCGAGCGACGACTAATGCTTGTTGGAGGTTAGGTTAGGTTAAAGTGAATCGTGTTTAAACTAACCTAACCTAACCTATCCTATTGGAGGTTACTCAGGGCCATGCCCTTGCTGAAAATGTAAATAATGAATAAATCGAGTAAAAATATGAAGAACAGAACAGTATTAAAGAATTTTTATTTTTCACAAACATTTATAATTATAGCTTTTTAAGGAAGGCCGAGCGACGGCTAAAACATATTGGAGGTTACTCAGGGTCATGCTTTTGATAACATATGATCAAAGTTATTGGAGAATGGTCCCCTAAAGTAAATAATTACCGAAATCTATTTAATACTGACTGATGGAGCTAAGACTTGGACTCTGAAAGAACCTGAACATAAGCCCCGCCGAGAAAATGGGTAAGATAAGGTTGTTATATAGAGCTTACAATTGGTCAGAATGTTATCAACGAAAGGGAACGTTCCGTGAATTTAGTGTTTTCCTAATAGGAAGCAGGAATTGCAAAGAATTGTAACTGAAGAAACGACCATTAAGACCTAATTATTTATGTAACATTTCAAAATCTTTTCGTAAATATAAAAAGCTAAATACCCAGTATTGAAGTGGGGAGTAATCTCCAGCTTATAAGCACATGGGTCCCAAGATAATCACGAGCTAGCATTTAATTTGTATCGTGTCAAACCTCCTTTTTTCTTATATGCTGTCAAACTTAACTACCCTGATAAGAATCGCTACTTTGAGTTTGTCGTTTTCACCAAAACACGACCACAAAGATATTTATGCATTCGCTGGATGCAGGTCGAAGAATAGAAAAGAACGGAAGTGATAGACTAATACAAAAAGGGAGGTTCTTAGTAAGCTAAATAAAATTTGTTATTTAAAAAGTAGAACGTATAAATCCTTGACATTTAAAATCAGCTGCTTGCAAACGAGACACTTATTGAAATTTGTTTTCAATTCATATTGTTCTTCTTTATAACTTAAAGTACAAATTCGAACGAAACAATTACTAACTGCAAAGAGGTATGTTCGAATGCTATAGCTTTGCCAATTATATAAAAGTAACATTTGAATTTGTGGAGATACAAATTCTGGCATTCCAAATATAAAATTAACCCGCTTAATCTAACGATACCAGGATCCGAACATCGATGCAGATAAGAGCCACTAAAACCGACCCCTTATAAGAAGATCTCACACTCAGTTTTGAAGAGGTAAGCGTTATTCAATTTATTTAATAAAAATTAAATAAAACGTTATTATAAAGAAAACTAAGCTCAGAAGCTCGTTATAAGATTCTGGTGGATAGTTGTTCTTATTAGTTAAATAAATAATAGTATAAGATCTTTTCCATAATTTTTTTCTATACAGAGGGTAATTATGATAAACTTAGTGGAGGAAAATGCTGATACATAGATCTAAACGATTTATAGATAGGAACAAATTAACGAACCATACTTTGTTAACTATAAATCTTTATCGAATAACACTAATAGTCGAAGTTTATAAACATATTTAAAACCGATAATCAGTTCGGTGCTGTTCAAATACTATTTAGTTACACTAAATATTATGGCATAATGAGAATATTCCTTCTGCTTCCTTTATGTTTTTTAATACCTATTTCCTTTAACCGAGCTTTGTATATTTTATTTTGTTAGATTTATATCAAATATATTTTCCATATTGTACTTCCCGAAAATATATTTTTCTAACAGAAGTGCAATAGTTCCTAAATTAACAACTACCTCGCTACAATTCCTACTGCAAGCGTTTACTAGCTTTGATTTTAATGTTTGAGCAAGTCGCTTCTAATTAAGATAATAAATTGCAAGTGCTCTACTTGAAGGTGAAGAATTTAAATCAGGTTTTACCTTAGATGCTTTAATTGTACATTGGTTATAGTTTATAAAAAATGCGAGCTCAAGTTACATTTATAGTTCTATAATATAAAACTTCGTTAGATGCTAAATTATTAATAACACGGTCATTAATATTTTTTTTCTATTCATATTTCATTGATGGTAAAATTTAAAAATAATAAATACCTATATACAGAGTATATTTTAACAATTTAATTTTCATGTAAATATACATTTTATGTTACGTTGCTTTCAGGTTGTGCTAATATAGTTTAACGTTAATTGCACATATCTCTTTGTCGGCAAATTACGAACACCGCAAGGTAAGATATTATCCGGTTATAAAATGTACACGGAAGGGGTTGAGGATTTTAATGTTAAGTGATTTATAATAACTCACACCTGCCTACATGTAATGTTACCATCTTGCCTCCGCAAAAGCAGCAATTATAGACATTTAGTTATGATAAATATGACTCGTTAAGCCAAGCACACACCTAGAAATTGCCATACATGGTACGGATTGTAGTAATTATTGTTTAGATATTATTAAAATGCTATAAATTATCTCTTAAAAGTTCTAAAGCAATTTTTCTACATCAATACACCAAAGAACACATTTTCATAAATAATCTAAGAACTAGTATCGCATTTGAGGACCACACAAGTTCTGCAATGATCTTCTTAAGGGGATATCTATTAATACTTAAAATATACAAGATGAATGGAATGTTACGAAGTCATGGAAGTTATGTTTGTAGTAATTTGAAGACAATAATGGATAATAATTTTGTATGCAGAACCGTTTTAGTTATAACTACAACCCCAGCAGGAACCGATCTTGCGACCTCTGACTGTGAGAACTGCATGGTAACTATAGATCACCAAGGGACGCCCCCAAAAGTATGTCCAATTTTTTACCCATGTGAAACTCATATTGTCACTAAATATATACATCCTGAAAAGGCAATAACTCACCTTTTTAATTATTTTTGTTAATAAAAGTTACAAATCATGCAAGCGGTATAATATTGTGATAGTATTTATAAAATTAGAGGTCTTGAACTCAATTACATATGCTATCACATGTCATGAAATCACAACGGATTTTAAGCTTAAGGCTCGTAAATCTAAAAATTTTAAAAGTGTGAGAACTTCACACTTTCTGCCAATTTGTCATCGTAAAATATCTTGTTCATTTTAATTTTGAGTAGGTAGGGTATGATGTATTATGTTTAATACAGTTTAATGGGCTTGGTTAAATTTACCTCAATCTTTGTAAAGATGTATTTCTAAAAATTACTTTTGTAGTAATTTTAATATATCACAAATTCAATTTCTAAGCTAGGAATTGGCATAAAATACTGCAAATTATTTAAATTATTATTATAAAGAATTAGGACAGGTACTAGTTGCGATATCCTTTTCTTACAGATACACGGATCGATTTACGTATATACTCCTGAAACCCGATTTTTAATATAATGGACAATTTGGTTCTGGTTACTTTAATATGCACCTTACAATACCCAAAAGGTAGTGATTCTGAAATAGAGTACCTACGAGATGTGAGGATGGTATGGAACTAGAATCTGAATTTTTAAACCTAGATAAAGATAGCGATATAGTGACCAGATGAATTTCGATTCAAATAAATTTATAGATTCTGATAATAACCTTTATTTAATATTAAAAATAAAATTCTAGAAAAGCAGCCAGCGACATATTCTAAGCATATGACTTGGAAGAAATTTTGAACGAATACACACCGTTACGGTCACTTCAAATGTGTAGATGTGTTAAAGTTCGATCCGTAATTATTTTATAAGTATAATATTCTTTTATAATGCCAATGCAGTGCAAATAGTGTAATCAAAAATGCCCATGAGGTGTTAATGTAATTAATTGTAAAGCATGTAGTGAAACTTTTCATTGGAAATGTGTAAATATAGATGTAGAATATCTTAAAAAAACAAATAACGTACATGAATGGCTTTGTCATGGTTGTGAAGGTCTAAATAACTTATCGCCTCCAACTGTAGTATTCAAATACCGAACATAATGTTATAATTGAGTTTTTGAAGAGTAATTAACTTACTGTACTAATTGATCCGATTGTAAAGAGGGAAACTAAACTATTATGGGGTGAAATACGTAAGCTACGCGGAGAAATTGATAATCTTGTATCGACAAATATTGATATGGTAAAGATGCTAAGTAATGCTCCAAAATCTATGAATAAAGATCAAAATATATCCCACAATCAACCGTTTCTAATAAAATCGTCTAAAGAAAAGTTTTCCACTGATAATAAAGTTCAAAATACTAAAATAAATTCTTTATCTACCAAGAAAGAAACTCTATCAGTAAAACAAGGTCCTAGTTTTATACCATCAAATGTAACAATAAATAAATATTATTCTTCTAAAAACCTTATCATTGACACAGGAGCTACAAATAAAACTTTGAGCCATGATGAGGATGGATTTACAGAATAAGATTAGATGATCTTACTAGAGTTGAACCAAAAGTAAAAATTGAAAAAATTATGAATTATATTGAATATAAACTCAAAAATGTTAATAAAGATGAATCTTCAATTGACATTAAAGTTAGTCAGCTAAACTCCCGTTATCTTGAACATTTTAGTTCATTTAAAATTGTAATCGATGCTAAGTATACACCTATACTATTAGATCCAAGTTTTTGGCCTGAAGGAATTGCTGTCAGAAAATACTTTGAACAGAAAACATCTAAAGCCACCGGCACACGAAATTTTCTGTATTCCTGACAGTTAATCAATCAAATATAAGTATTTTTTATCAAAACGTTCAAGCTTTTGGTCTTATATGAAAGCATACTAAGTGGGGACTATCCCGTGATTGCGTTCAGTGAGACTTGGCTTACCAATGATATTTCTAATAATGAGTTCATCGATTTAAGATATAATATTTTTAGAAATGATCATTCGTGTGTAACTAGTGATAAGAGCAAAGGTGGTGGGGTCTTAGTAGCTGTGAAGAAACAACTTAAATCGTATGTGATAGATTGCGATACTAAAAACAGGGAAGAGCTATGGGTACGTATTTCTTTTGATTTGCGAAATATGATCTTGGTGGTAGTATACTGTCCCCCAAATTCATCGTTACAATTATATTCAGAGCATGTAGCGTTCATTGACAAAACTTCAAAAAAATATAATTATGTTATTTGTGTTATTGGTGGTTATAACCTACCAAATATAAACTTGATCTGTGATATTGATAGTAATACTGATTGCTTAATTCCGGTCGATGTTTCGGCTCTTTCGGAACAAATAATCTGTGATAATTTTTCCTATCTTGATTTGAGTCAATATAACTCAATTCACAATCTTAATAATGTGATACTGGATTTGGTTTTTAGTAATGTAGCAATTGATGTTCAGCCATGCCTACTACTTGTTTCTGAAGATTCACAACGTCTATCTCTTAATATTGTCCTTCCCCTTGTAGCGACAATTCCTGTACTTTCTAAACAGAATTGTTTCTATTTTTATTTTAAAAATGCTCTATATAGTTGTATGGTTGAGTATTTGTGTGTGATTAATTGGCAATTCCTTGATAATTATGCTTGTATAGATGAATGTGTTCATAAATTTTACAAAATTTTGAAGGGAGCTATAGATAGATGTGTACCTAAAAAGTATAGACAAAATAGCAATTTTAACAAATATCCAAAATGGTTTGACAGTATAACAAAATTATTGATAAAATATAAAACTATCACCCATAAAAAGTTCAAACAAACTAAATCGACATTGCATTATGATTCTTTTAAAGAGTGCAGAAAAATTGTAAAATTCTATTAGTGTTTGTAGACAAAATTATATAAAGATGATAGAAAGTAATATCATACATAATCCAAAACATTTTTGGAAATTTGTTAACTCTCAAAAATTGAATAGTGGAAAACCAAATACAATATCGTATTGTAGGTCTTCAGCTACGTCACCATCTGATATTGCTAATTTATTTGCAAAACATTTTCAATCTGTTTATTGTGACCATGTTAACTATGTCAATGATTTATGGGACGACTACTTGGAAAATGTTGTTGATATAAATGTGTTTAATATTTCTTGTGATGACGTTTTAAAAAGCTAAATTGTGTTAGTAGGAATTATAAATCTGGGCCTGATGGCATATCAGAATATTTCATGAAATGCTGTACGTGTTTTAGCTGAACCACTTCAATTGTTATTTAATGAGTCATTAAAATCGTCTAAATTTGTTAATATTTGGAAATAGTCTTATATTATACCTAGTTTTAAAAATGGTGAACGTACAGTTGTTACAAATTATGGAGAAATTAGCATATTATCGGCAATGCCAAAGATATTTGAATGAATAATAACTGACAAGCTCTTTGCTGCCGCCAAACAACTTATTATTGATGAGCAAGATGGTTCTTTAGAGGCAGATCTACATCAACTAACCTATTCCTTTTTACTAAATATGTTTTAGATAATCTTGAAATTGGGCTTAACGTTGATTGTATCTATAGAGACTTGAGCAAAGCATTTGATAGAGTTAATATTAAACGACTTATCTATAAATTATGCAAAATAGGCTTTGATAATCCCTTACTCTCCTGGATTGAGTCTTATCTTAATGATAGAAAACAGCAGGTAATAGTTAGTGGCTACACGTCCAAATGGATTACTGTTTAATCTGGTGTTCCTCAAGGCTCCCGCCTAGGACCTATACTTTTTTTGTTATATATCAACGATATCAAATATGTTTTTAAAAATTCTTCCTTCCTATTATATGCCGTGATCTAAAGATTTATAAGAGCAGTAATGATAACTCAACAGATTTATTATTACAAAAAGAACTGAGTTTATTGATTAGTTGGTGTAACCATAATGACGTTGAAATTAATTCAGCTAAATGTAAAGCTATTAGGTTTTCTAGAAAAATACAAAAAGGTAATTGCTCTTATTATATTGATAATGATGTAATAGAAATTGTGTTATGTTTTAAGGATCTTGGAATAATCTTTGATGACAAGTAACTTCTTTCATTGCATATTAATAACTTATTCAATAAAGTTAATAAAATTATAGGTTTTGTCATTAGGAAATCTAAAGAATTTCATAATCAAATAGTCCTCACAATTTTATATTGGTCACTTGCTCGATCAATGCCTGACTATTGCTCCATAATTTGGTCACCTCATATTGTTATTTATATTAATAGAATAGAGAATATTCAAAAGAAATTTATAAAACACTTGTGTTTTAAATTTAAAGTTTTCTACGATAAAGATAACTATGGCAGTATTTTGAGCTACCTTGGTTCAGCTCATTTTCAAATTAGGCGTATGTTATTTGATTTATATTTTCTATATAACGTTTTGAACGCAATAGTTGATTATTCGCAGATACTTGGCGCTTTTTCACTACACGTTCCTGGATATGCAACAAGAAATACCTGTCTTCTGCATATAGATCAACATCGATCAGTTTACGGCTATTTTTCTCCCTTATTCAGGTTAATAAATACTGTCTATCAGTTTAGAAAGGTAGATTTTTGTGGTATATCAGTGATTAAGGTTAAGAACAATCTTAGAAAGTGCTTGAAAATTTAATGGTCATAACTTTGTACTTATTTAGTATTTTTATACACTCGTATACTTGCACATCGTAATGTTGTATTTATATTGTTATTAGTTGAACTGGAACATTTCCGTTAATAAAGTACTACTACTACTACTACTACCACTACTACTACTACTACTACTACACCTACTTGAAGCATGAAGCCGCGACATCGGATCTAGAGTGCCAAGAGGGCAACTTTTGGAGCAGAACTGGCGCTGTGGGATGAACCTATTAAACCTACTACACACTAATACAAGAGCGAAAGGATTTCCAGATTCAAAATTATATTAAAGCGTGCCTTAATGATGCAGAATTTCAGATTATTTGGCAATACACAAATGTAAAATATTGAAAAGATAGAAGTAAAGAATTAATCTGTCCATTAAAGGAATAAAAAGGTTTTAGTACTTATGTCTTGTCTAAGATATCCTCAAATTAGAATGTAGTGGTCTAAAAAGAGGAAATCCAATTGATAAATCTTTAACACAGGGTCGATTTTTTCAATTTTCAATCATCTGAAGGTCATTATGGATAACAATATATCATGTAAAGTGAAAGAACAGGATAGGCCTTTGCAGATTCGCCCCCTCTCTAAATTGATCCAAAACGGCTGTTCATCACTGCAAAAATATAGAAGAGATATAATCGATGAACAAATGGTTCTTTTTATAGGAACCTTCAAGGTGAAACAATTTGTAACAGAAAAAAATTGCAGTAGTTAGAACAATTACGAAATTAAAAGTGCTAGTTGATGTATGTTTATCGGCATTCAGGCAGATGTTCATCTATACAAACAGTGAGAAACGATGAAAAGGTAAATGAGATCTAGTGGTATGGCATCAAGTTAATTAGTTTGTCACAAATTACTTTGAGAATTCGACGTCAAGACCAATGTAGACGTTCGCCAAAGTAGTATTGCCAATATCTTTACATATCTAGACCGAATATTATTAAAGAGTATAATGCTTATATAGGCTGAATTGATTGCACTGTTGGACTGACACGCTGTTATAGAATGAATACCAGAACAAAGAAGTAAGCTGAAGCATAATTCTCGGGAACCTTTAGTACAACTTAACAGTCTTCCTCAAAGCACTGACGTAGCTGCCTTATGAAATGTGGGAGAGATTTTGTTCATTATAATTTTGAACAGCCTAAACACCAAAATAAGCAACTACCTGTACATTCATTCGAACAATCCTTAAGAAATAGCATAAGCTGTCTTTGTAGGGTACATGGTAGGTTCGTGTATTATTACTAGTTTAGGTCGAACAGTTTGATCTAAGCTAGTGGTAATTTCTATAGGTGTGGGGTTACGGTTAGTTCGAGAACGGGATAAATTCTAACTTCTGACTACAATTGTAAGCTTTTTTACAGTCTATATTATCTTAAATACCTAGCGTTTGGTAAAGATAACATCCTTCTATAATTATTTAATATTTGGTGAAGTCTTTTCAATCTAGTTTGAAATCTTCCCAAAATTTTCTATTATTATAGAATTCTTCAATTATTTGTAGTAATCTACTTACAACTATTTTAATTTACATGTCACCTAAATTAACTTCTAATTTTATCTCTAAATACCTAAACAGGTATGATCTCAAATAAATGGTATTTGAATTAAGAGCTAGATACCATAATTAATAACTAAACAATTACGCGTTCTCACATTAGAAATTTAAATACACTATCATTTAGTATACATTTCTAAATAATTTTGCTGTAATATTAAATAACCAGTAATATTAAGTTTTAAATTAAGTTTCACAGATTATAAAAATTTATAAGTTTACAAGTTAACAAATCGCGCGTAAGTTTTAAAATTTGCGAAAAAAATAAAACTTCAAAGTATTGGGATGTAAAATGGAATTATGCAATACAACATTTTACACAAAATCTTTTAGAGTAAAGACACTGCCAAAAAGAGCCTTTTGCCGACCATTAAAAGCAACCGGGCTTCAAGCTGTAAAATGCAAAGGAAGAAACCACGATTTGAACAGAAATTTAACGTTCGTTATTTCAAACGTGAAACCAAAAATTATGAAATCTGGAATCAGCCATTGGATAGAATATGCAGGAGTGGGATCTCCGAACGTTAATATAAAATCTGAGAACGCAATTTCATCTCACCTTATCTCTTCTTATGCGAAGAAGTATCGCTGGCGAATTAATTAACCGATGACAAGATGTAAGATCCATTGACATCAGGAATGTTGACAAATCTTAGTTTGTGTCACGTATGTGTGGATCATATCATTATTAAGCTCTGAAGTTTACATATCAATATAAATTAAATTTTCCTAATATAAACAGGAAAATAAATTCAAATTGTCAGGCGACACTTAAGAGAAGACCGCAAGTTTGAGTTGGATATTTTAAACTCGAAGAAAATATAAACGTAAATTTAAACCGCAAGTGTATTTATCAGCTCATTTTAAAACGTACATTAAACAAAGGCAAAAGTGCTTCATGTTAGCTAATTAAATTTTAAAATAAAATTGTTTTAATTTTGAATAAATAATTTTAAAGGACCAGAAGTACTTTCTCTAATGCATTTAAATAAATTGCAGTAATTCTTGTTTACTACCTGTCATTAGCTTGCAAAGAGAAACGACCCAAGTGTTTGTAAACATTAAATGTTTCTTTAAGATTTGTGTACTTTAATATTTAAATGTGAATGGTGTTGATTTATAATTTTATTAAATTGAGAATTTCATAAAATGTACAGATCGTAAAGCTTTGTTCTTACTCGGTGAAATATAAATAAGTCGTTCATTAAATTTACTTGGTGAGATGGCTAGGGTGACTAGCGTAAACATTTGACTAGACAGATTATGCAGAAAAATTTTGTGCAGATAAAGGAAAGGATTGTAAATATTAGAATCCGTTAGACGTAAGGGTTTTAAGGGTGAACTGGTTGCTAAAGATCAATACAGATCGAACTGTTTGTCTACTTCATTTCAGAACCAAACAAAGATTATGTAACTAAATTACGTAATAAATAAATTTATTAGAATTGCTTATAGCTGCCAAACGAAGCAGACAACATAAACATTGCTTACATCTAAGAAGATTATGAAATTGTAAGAGTTCATTTAAATCAATTTTGCAATTAATTGGGTACTTTCACATCTCTTTTTGGTGACAATGAAAGTAAATCGTTATAGAAATTCATTTGTAATAATAGAACATTCAAAAATAATCAGAAAGTTGTTTAACATACTTTACAAATTTGAAATATTTATGAATTCAATGGCAGTATCAATAACATAACGCTGTTGATCAGTCTTTATAGGCGTTTACGATAATTAAACCGTTCCACTCCGGTACAAATGTTTTATCTCAACTGTATCGTAAAATCTATTAATGAGAGATATAGAAGGAACACTGGATCGGTGTGAAGCGGTTTAATTATCATAAACACCTACTATATATCATCACAGTATCCAACATATTCGACGTTATGCAAATCAGATCCGCTGTTTAGTTTTATAAAAATTGCTTTAACATTAGTAATCGTGCAAGAGCGGTTGATTAAGCTATATAGTAATGGAAAAAGGTGTGTAAAGGCTGCATCCAACAACTTGATCAGAGTAAACATTTTTATGGTAGCAGAATTTCTTAATAGCTTCAATGCAGATGGCGCCGATGAGTTTCACAGTAAGTATCATTCTACGTGCGTTTGGCGCCAATAGGAGCCAACGCCAATATATGATTTCATCGCCTCAGTATTCGTTAGGCACTGGAAGAGAATGTTTGATTTTGTGTTCCGCATATAAATAAAGTTTTAGTTTTAAGTAATCGTTCTAAAGTCAGATTACTGTTTAAACTGATACGCGGTTCAGCTTAGCAGAAATCAGAGGCACGAAGACACAAGCGTAACTAAGTGAATCATGATACTATTTTGAAAGTAATAGTATCATGAAATAAATACCATTGCTTATAAAAAAATTAGTTAAATGCTGCAAAATTGTTTTTAAAAGTCTAACTACTTATTTTAATTAATTAGGTGTTATTTATTTTATTGATCATAAAGACATGGTGATAATACTATAGGATATGTACAAAGTAAACGGGACAATAACAGTTGTATTGCAAAAGCAAATATATGCCCAGAACAGCGAATTCACAATAAAGCATGTATGGTGTCAATAACTATAGATGAAACCGTAGAAAATATTCAGTATTACGATTGTGCAGCATTTTCTAGTAATTTATTTGAATTTAGTTGATAACGATAATTGTAGATATAAGAATTATTGCAATCCAATAGACTGTAGTAGGCATGCGTTAGCATTATTAATGTGGCTCCTACTGGTGTTATGTATTATTGGAAAAAGGCTCACTTGGCTACTGTTGGATCTACGATCACATTTATAAAATGTAGGATTTTGAGCATGTATTTATTTTTACAATGAGGTACAAAACACCACTTACACATTTTTTAAACTGTCATATGCTATTTGTGTTGTACAGAAAGAAACTTCGCCAACATGTTTTCAAGATGTTTACCATTTAAGACCGCCAACCCAACTACCGGCATAGACCGCTACTGGCTGATGACGTCACTTGACCGCGTGTCGCATTCCTGGTCAAATGGCGCTAAATTCGGAAATTCAAATTTTTGAGGCCTACGAAAAGCAATAAATTGTTTAAAACCACGAATATAGCTACTTCAACTTGTCCTATTTTTACAAAAAAAAAACAAATGAAAGTTTGCAATTCTTATATCATCTAATAAACAGTTTTGATTAATTTCTGTGATTTTATTTGGATCCTTCTGTTTATGTATTAGATGTTGTAATCTTAATTTCTATTTAGTTAAATCCTTATAATAAACAAAATATTTATTTGTTAGCGAGTTGCTAGGCTACCTTTATTAAATTTAGCTATTATTGGTGTCCTTCTAATTTTCTTTGTGGAAATGTTATTGAAAGAAGGAATAATACCATTCATCATAAAGTTTAGTGACAATATTATCTTATAGCTTAGATGTACAGATTACATTCTTTATGTATTTAGAGCCAATGAATTTAAGAATTTTTGTTTATAGGCACAATAGTATAGAATTTATGTTTGAAGGCGCCATTAATAATATTATATCATTTGTAGATATCAAAATTTGCGTTTTCCAATAATAATTTAGCTTCCGCCATATAGCTACCACTAATTTACTCACACTGATAATGTTATAAATTTTAAATTCAATAATCTTATACGCCATAAAGTTCCTGCTGTGCATAGTCACATTTAAAGGCTGTTAATGTCGCCTTTAATAAGCGCGAGTACAATAAAGAACGCAAAATCACTCAACAAATGACAAATTAAAGTCAAATACCTAGAAATATCATAAACATTTTTATTAAAAAGCGTCGCCAAAAAGGATTTTTATTTAATATTACTTTAATTCATGTGAAAGGCAAATTTAAAATCTAATTTTTGTACTATTTTCTTTGCGGGAGACCTTCAATACTTAGCGCAAACGTATTTAAATTGTGTGACATTATGTGCCTTCCCGGTCCGTCTACACATTCGAAAGCTGTTACCTAAAATAAAGATCTCATTAAAAATTATAATATATCTATAGGTATCTATAAAATCAAAAATGATAATAAAGTTGCATATAGGTATTATTAACCGCAATTCTTTCACAACATTACAAGAACTACTGTTGTATCAACAACAAAAATTAAGGTACAAATAAATAGACTTGGGCTAACATGTTCTTTAGTTCAATCATAATTTTCAACTTTAAGAACGATTATGCAATTTTGAATGTCACTGGTAACCATGACAGATTGCTTTTATCCGAAAATTTGTACATTCACAATTCCAGAGTGAATGTATAAACGCAAACATTTCATAACCGTCCTTTTAAGTAAAAAACACTGCTTTACTTCATATCTAATTACTTTTCTTATTTTTCAATCATCTTGTATATTTTAATCAACCAAAGTTTTTAAACTCGGGCTATATTTATGGTAACCATTTTACCAATACTAAATCAATAATTCATATTTCCTTACTGTAAAATTAATAATTTTACACATTCAAAAATTATCATTACCCCCATTGGTATACTAAAACTAAAACCAAAAATATTTTATATTGTTAGAAAGAGATATTTATAACTAGGGGGCGGAATATATGCATTTAAATGCAGCCAAAATATGCGCATATATATGCCTTGTTTGCCTTTAAAATATGCACTTATATGCCTT
>JAHWXV010018647.1:0-13770 GCA_024586415.1 Phrixothrix hirtus | reverse complement strand
AATATATATATATATATATATATATATATATATATATATATATACGTACTGGTGCATTTAAATACGTTTCGCGAAGTATGAATTAAATACCAAAGCTTTTTCTATAACCGCTATAAAATATCAAAAGAAACTGTAACAAGGTTTATCAAATTGAAATTTATAATGAGTGCTAGCGGCAGTGGCCTTCGATAACCTTTATATTGTTGATAAATGATATATTTTTTAAAGAAATCAAACTTGTGTATCTGTTCTCATTTTAACCCTAAAGGCTGAAGTATTTTTCTCCCTATGAGAAACTGTGAGCATCACCAACTGACAGAGAGTACAGGATATCAGGATTTTATATAAGTTATTGGAAAAAATACGCTAAGGTACAACTAAACCTCTATTCTTTCATATATAAACGCGAAGCTGCTGAAAAATCAGAGAAGTGTTTATTGCACATGCTCCATCTATGACTTATTCAATATATACAGTTGTGTATACTCGAATATGTTCTTTCATAGTCTATCACAAATATATGTTATCTTGAAAATTTTGTATTCCATCCTATTTAATCTGTCCTACCGATCATCACAAAAACATTTTCAACTTAAGAAAAGAACCCGTACTTTGTATTCGTCAAATTTGAGAGCAGTCTGTTAGGTCGCTTTTGAGTTATGGCTAACAAAACGATCCCAGGTATTTTTTTAAAAACCCTCCATATTGAGCAATAACTATAAGAAAATATATCACTGTATAGACTTAAATGCGTTATTTCATTCAGTCTAATAAACAGTGTACGTTATATTGGACTTTATCCCCTCCGCCACTCATTCAACCTATTATACCTATCACCATGAAAAGTTTTATAGCTCTAAAGAAATTTCGCTAATTTGGAACTTTCACATTTAACAGCAATTTGTGTTTTTGAATTACGATGGACCAACGGTCAAGATTACTTTTTTAGGAAATAACTCCGTAAAAAGTATGCTACTATATGTACTTAAATACATTCTTTCACATAATGTAATCAAAATATAAACCGATTGTACACAATTTGCACAATTGACCCTGTTTGAATGGGTGGGGGGAGTCTTCAGAAGATTGAGGTGGAGTTCATATATAGTATTATGAGCGTGGCAACTTGGTTGAATGAAGGTCTCCAGACTTGTAAACGAAATACTCAGGACCGTGAAGATCGAGGACTACGACTATTAGCACCTTTTGAAACCACATGGTCAGTAACAAAAGATTATATGCCCCTTTTGAATCACAAAGTACCTCTCCAGACCATTTATCGCAGAATTCATTCCTTTAGATTGCCCTCATACTGGCCGTTACATCGGGTCCCTTTGATACTTCAGTATCGGACCGACAGGTTACAGTGATGCGTGTTAAGAGATAAATGGAACAGGGTCGTTTTTGTTGATGAATTTCGCTTTTATTTGTGGCGATCTGATGGCTGATTACAGGTTAGGAGATCTAGGGAAGAACGAAAAATTTGTACTTTGATGCTATACACCATGGAAGTCGTCCTCCAATAGTATTAACCTAGGGTACTTTGAACGCCTGAGTATGGGAGGCTGAAATTTTGCAACCTATACTTCTTTCAGAGCTTATACAACACCTTGATCATGTTCTTCAGCAGATAACGCCAGACTTCGTACTGCAGCAATTAGCAAAAGGTTTTTGAATCACGAGCGTGTGAATGTTATGCCTTGGCCCGTTAGGTATTTTGATCTATCACCTATTGAACATATGTGGGATATGATAGGCTAAAAAATCCAAAATTTGCCTCACCCTCCTATTTTGGTAGTTGAACTTAGGGAGCAACTTGAGGCAACATGGAATAAGCTTGCATAAGGAGAGATCGACTAATTTAATTAAGACCAAGCTATGTCGAATATAGAAGTGTATTCGTGCTGAGAAGGTCCCACTTATTATTAGTTATTTTTTTTATTGATATAAAAATATAAAAATAAATAATTATGGATTCTGACTGCTGACTTTATCCCCCTCAATATTTTCAGAAAATTTCAGCGTTGATAGACTTTTTTGTTTTCATCTTATAGTTAAAAATAATTGTTCCACCCCCTAATCGACCTACTCGTTTCACAGATGAATGTCAATAGCTTTCCAACTCGTAACAGTATCCTCTAGTATATATTTTCCAAACTTTGAAGACAAATATTGTCTTTTTGAGTTATTTTGGATGAATTTATTGGCATTCAGTCTTTCACCTCTTATTACGAAAGACGTAGTAAAGAGTCGATTTTTTGATTTAATTTAAACAACATACTCAAAATTTTATGAATTAAGAAAACCCATCCAAATTTTCGTAACTCTCTAAATAAATGCAAATAAGGTAAAGTTGAAACATCTTTAACAATATAGACTTCAAATTTCTACCTGATTCAGCTCTACTACGGTTACCGTTATAAGGTACTGTAATTATTTTGTTTTAAAATTGTTTTTATTGAAGAAAGTTAGTTATGATGCACTTGAATGAAATTTAATTTTTAATCTCAATTACTTTATTATTTTTGGTAACGTCCTGCTGGGAATTTATTGTGTTAAACAATTGGCTATACTTGGCGTTACAATTGAATATCTGGTTCATTGTCCTCGTAAGGAACCTATTTTATTTAAATCGATTTTAACAATTATTATCTTTTCTGGTACAGATTTTTATTGGGTGCGTTACTGTGAATTGTGATAGCTGGTATCTTTAATCACTTAGCTCCTTCTATGTGCTTAGCAATCGAAAATAAGCTTTTGAACGCACTTGGCCAAAAATTACTGGGCAAAAGGCGATATTTTCTCTTGCACTTTGTTGTTATACCCTGGTTTTGATTGTCACGGCGACGCAATTTGCGTTTCAAAACAACCAATCACGTTTCGTCTTTTTAGATTTATTCTAAATTGTTCCACTTTGTAACGTAGCTAGTTTTCCGTTGAAGATTCATACGCTCTGTATTTTTAGCAATCTTAGGTTATTTAAGATTTTATTTTGCAACTTGGCAACACGTTATTTAGGCTAATTTATCAGTCCCTAATTGTGAGATCAATTTTAGAAATGTCGTTAATTAGACGTATCAAAAGCGTGATTTTTCTGTAATTAATTTATTTTTGCTTGAGATGGAATCAATAACAGACGGACAGACATTACGTTAAAATTAGCATCAACCTCAAACGCTTAAGATTTGTTGGAATCAGCATATGCTATACTATATTGTATTGTAGAAGTTAAAAGAGTTATATTTCACGTCGGATGATCCTTTGCGTTTTCTTAAGAGCTTAGATTAGATGAGCACTAGTGATGAACCACGCAGTATTATGGAACTAACTAGGCCAGAAGTGATCGAAAAATTCCATAAAAGCATTTTGGCAAACTATGGGTAAGATAATAGACGCTTGGGCATATCAATGAGAGCTATGCGCAAAATCTTACACGAAAATTTTAATATGACTAAGTAGGTGGTAGATGGGTTTCATGTTTGTTCACGCATAACCATAAACAACGATGAAAAAACGTTGCGGTCGAATGTTGCGCCGTAGAAAGACAGTTCCGCCGATTTTTTACGTCTATTCAGAACCATTAGCCCACCTCAACACTCGTAAAAGAAAACAAGTGAAAACAATGAACCACCAATATCAAAGAAAGTGAAAGTTTTTGAGGTAGATTAATCTTCATTGGCTTGATTAAAAAGGGAAAAATAATTAATGACGGGTGTTTTCGAACTTATTGCGTCATTTTAATGATAAAATTAAGAACAAAGGCCACATTTGGCGTAAAAATAAGTGCTGCGTCGTTATGTTAATGCACCAGCCCACACAAAAATCAATTAATTGGCGTTCTAAATAATTCACTATACACCGTACTCATTAGATTTAACCTCAAACCTCAGAAAATGTCTCGATGGCAAAACTTTTGCGAACGATAACGAAGTCAGTAAATGAAGCACCTCGACAAACGGACATATAGTTAGGATTAATATCTTAACAGAAACCAGAGCCGAGAGCTGCATAGGGAATAGATAAAATTTATGTCTTAAACGTAGCAAAGAATTAAGGTAGAAATAAGTTTATAAAAAATGTAATTCAAATGTGTACATATAAGTAACCCCTAAAAAAGGGAAATATTCAAAACCGAATTCATAAGTGAAAGGTCATATCACAGTTCAAATATCTAGGTAATTAAAGAACATAGATTGTGCAAGTCAAGTCAGCACAATGCAATAATTAAATTGCAATTCAAACTATCAGCAAAACTTTCTGTCTCATTCATTTACGTAATAAACTTATATGATAAATAAAAAAGCCCAAAATTATAATTAACCCTGACAATAAAATAAGAATAACACAGACGGCAAATTATAAATTAAGTTATAAAAATAACTAAAGTGATAAGACCTTAAAAACAAATTAATTTAAGATTAGAAAATAACTACTGATGTAATAGACAATGCATGCTTGTTACAAAACAACCAGACAGCAAAAGCCTGGACTTTAAATCCATTACGTAATACGAACGTCACACAAAACATATGTATATAAGCAGGTCATGTAAGGAAAATAAACGAGTGGTAAATCTGAGTTCTTTTGTTTGATCACCGCAACTTCCTTTCAAGGTCTAAAGCCTATAATTAAGGTGGTTGAACGTGGCCATCCCCTTGAAAGCATCAAAGCGTCTAGAGGGATTAATTTACACTCTTTGATAGATCCAAGCCTTTTTTTTGGACACCAGAGTAGTTGAGGCTGGCTACTTCTTTCAAAGGGTGAGTTTTTTCCTCGTAAGGTGCAAAATGCGGTTTAGCTCTGTACCGCTCTAGTACGGTGTTGGGAAAAGTTCCGAGCTAACTGGTGATTATATTGAGTAATAAATAAAACTCAAGCAACATAAATGTTTTGCTTATTCTCACCCAGAGGGTTTCACTCCGCTTGCTTACACATTGACAAATATAGGAATAGTACTTACTTTGTCGATTATAGCACGCACCCTTCGTGCGCAATGGATGAATATGTAATTACATATTTTCATGTAGTATTTGATCGAGTAAGCGTCAGATACAGTCGTGGAAAAGCATAGATTTACGTAAAGCAAAGCAGAATTTAAATGGGGCTTCAGTATTAATTCAATCTGATTCTAACTTTGACATAACAATATAGTTGCAAATCTTGTTAAATACCGCTTTTATGGTATCGTTTATCACTGTTGGGGATAAACTAAAGTCGCTAAAATTTGTAAAAAAAGCTTGATTGTGTATTACTGGTAATTATACAGGGTGTGTCTCAAAAGTCAAAGTCATGGCAGCAGCGCCACGTAACCGATTTGGTGAGATGGGGGAAAGCTTAGATTCGTAGCACACCCAAGGTTAGTCTGCTCCAAGCATCGATGGTGTCAGGATAGCTGATTTAATGCACCTCTCTTTTCAAACCACGTCACAACGCACATGAGTGAGGTCTTGAGTCTCAGGAACAAAAAGAAGTCGGCCGGAACTAGATCGGGACATGTCACAAGCTTTTACGCGAGCGATGTTACATATTTTGATGCAACAGATGTGCTTCATTGATGTAGTAGTGTGTGACGTCATAAATATCAATGACGTGATGCACGGTTTCATAAATTAAAATATACACCAAAATTAAATGTTAAAGTATCTTCTGTAATTCAATGTCTATTTATGGAAGCAAAAGCTGCTAAACTAAAAGTAATTAATAAATAGTACAAGAAAGTCTTTACAAAAACCAAAAAGGCTTTAAATTAATTGAATAATTCAACAAGTCACCATTTTTTTTAGTTCCCATTTAATTATCAAATTGATACTTGATAACGAAGAGGTATTTCCTTATAAATGTTTCGTTTGTTGAGTTTTTAATTCATTCATTTATTGTTCAATTATTGAGTGAATTAAAACATCTGACAATGTTTTACATTTTTAGTTTTTTTGCAAAAATTTATTTGTTATCTCTCATAATTATTACTTTCTATTTCATTAGTATTCAGTTCCATAACTAGATTTTGATTTAAAATTAATTGATATTGCGAATCATAAAAGTTAGGAATTCCAATATACATAAACTCATTGATGATTAACTGATAATTAAAATTTATTAAACATTTTGTAATTTAAACTAAAGTATTTTTGTGTACTTTACACTTATTCATTTATTAGCAATTTTGAGTTAAGTTACTGAAATTTCTATTTTTAAATTAAAATTTACTTATTCAAAAATATTTTTATAATAGCCTTTACAGTGTACATTTTTAAAGTGCGCTTAAAACTTGGATGAACATACTTTTATTTGTTACAATAATGTTATTTCGCCAAGTTTTTCCAAAATATTTCCTTATTTGAAGTACCAAATTGCCTAAAGAGCTTAATTTTCAGTTCAAGTTATTTTCTCAAGAAACCATTAAAGAACATTTTCGACAATTTGGTTACTAGACTCTATATACGAGGTCTGTTAACAAAATTTTTAAACTTGTAGACAACATCTTATCCCACCGCTGTTCCTACCGTCCTTTGTAGTCTTTTTTGAAAATAGCGAAAGGCTGCTTTTTGCATCTGTTAGAATCTCATGAATACTCTGAAATTGTTTTCCTTCCAACTGCATTCTGATTTTTAAAGGAAAAACTCACAAATGGTGAAATTTGATACAAGATATTGTTTTATTATGTATTTTTACTTATAAATTGTAATTAAGGAAGATAAAATGGAGTATTCATGAGTAAAAGTGCAGCTAATTAGGTAATGTCAGGCTTCTTCCTGCTTCTTTAACACAACAGCATTCACGCTACTTCACATTTCTTCGTATACAAGCATCTTGGAAGTAACAAATCAGCATGATTCTACTATGAGGTCATGCTGTAATTATCGGTATATTCGGAAACTTGTAGCTTATTAAACTTAGTTTTTGTTTTAATTTTTCGAAGTAACTCCTCTTAGCTTCTATACAATACAATATTTATTTCCCAATATAGATTATACAAATTGTAATGTAATACAAGCAGTACATTAGAACAAAAAAAATAACAAAATTATGATGAAATTTAATTATTCAATTTAAACAATATCGATATCCACATAAGGATGTAGGGAAATGTGCACCTGTTAGAGTTAATACAGGGTGGGGAGTGAAGACCTGATCATTTTGAAAGTTATCTAACTGAAAGAAGATTTAAGATATCTACATTTAAATAGTATGACAGGGTTTGATATTATATGCCATTTACACTTGGCACTTCATGTTTCAAAATAACACCGGCTCTTCCGTATACACACTTCCATCCTTGCCTGTCGGATAACATCCTTCAGTTCTACAATGTTACGAAGCTTGTGTGGAAACACTTTGGATTTAAGATACTCCCAAAGGAAGTAATCGCACATATGAAGATCAGGGAATCGTGCATGTCATGAAACGTCATGACCTGGAAACAAATCACGCACCACCGTCATCGAAATTCTTGCTGTACGTGTCGTTGTGTCTTCTTGCTGGAACCATATTGTTGCTGGTTGGATTCCATGGCTGTCAAATTCTGGAACAAGAAATTTCTGCAGCATCTCAACATAGCGAGCTGACGTACTGTCACTGCATGCCCCGCATCACTTTCAAAAAGTAAGGGCCAATAGTTCCGAACTGTACAACCTCACACCACACCATGACGCGTTCACTGTGAAGTGGACGTACATGGAGCTTCTGTAGATTATCCTATGCCCAATACCGATAGTTCTGTTTATTCACACAACCTGACAGATGGAAGTGTGCTTCACCTTACATGAGCATAACCATATTGTCTGACAGGACAACCTCTAGGAAATTTTCGGAAAATATTCGACGATATGTCATGTCTTGTTCTTTAAGTGTGGACCACTATCATTTTGTACGGGTGAAAGTTAAGATCCTTGTGGAAAAGTGTCCTAAGGCTGCGAAGACTAATTTGTAAAGCTACAGCGTGTCGTCTTACCGATCGTTTTGGACTACTTCAGTGTTATGTTGAGACCACGCTGTACGTGGTCGCCCTAATATATACGTTTCAATGTTGAAGTCGTGTGCCAAAATGACTCAATCTATAATTTAATGGTGTTGTGGCTAGGAACACGTCCATGTCATATAATTTCAAATTGCCTAAGAAAATCACGTTGAGTGTGCACAACAGACTCTCGATTCTTGAAGTAACGTTCCGCAACTGTTCCACTATTAATCTGCAACAGAAATGGAATAAAGTACTAAATACAATTATATATTAATGCGACTAGCATAACTGACCTTAATATTTTCTTTTTTGTGAGTGTTTAAAAATGATGAGGTCTTTATGCCCCACCCTGTGTAACGTTATACATGACTAATTAATAATTTCTATGTCAAAAATTTAATTGAAGTACTCATTTAATGAATCATATGATTTTTTTAAGTCTAAAACCACTCTGCTTTTACTATCTGCATTATTTCATCCTCAAAGTCGCAGTTACTTCTTTATCTGAGGAAAACCGACGTCTAAGTATTTTAATATGCAAAAATATGCAAAGATCTGGTGAATAGGGGTGATGTGGCAAAATTACAACTTTTGAGATGACGAAAAACTAAGTTGTTCTAGCCGTGCTCTAGGAGGGATGAGGCGTTATCGTGATGCCATAACAAACCACGCAATCCGGTGTTTGGTCGTTTCTCAGTGCATGCAATAAGTATTTGGGCGATACAAACGATAGCATACCATTCCCTGGTAACGATTTTGCATCCCTTTAACGCAACAGTTATAATATGGCTGACACTTCAAACTCTGTGGAATTTTGTGGGTGGTTTTTCATTTTCAAAACATCAGTTGACGGTTGTTTAGTTTCGGGATCATAATGGTACATCCACCTGTGAGAATGTGAAAAACTGTTTCAGTACACCCGTCTGCAAATTTTTCCATCATATATTTGAACCAAACCGCCCTCGCTCCTTTTTGAGCTTCCATAAGCAAATGTGGTATTCAATGTAAACAACCCTTAGCAAGACCAAGATAGTCGCGTAATATTGTTTGTGTTGATGCCAATATAATACTTAAGCTTATCTCTATATATGTTATTAATCGATTTTCTTTCTCTAAAAATTTTACAGTAGTGATGATTTCTGCAGTAACTTCAGTTTACAGTATGCCGGTGTGGGTGTAATTTTGTAATGACTGCCGTCCTCTTTTGAATTCAGCATAGCAATTAAATATTGTGGTTGATGAAAGCGAACAGTCTCCAAATGTCACCTGTAAACTTACTTCCTCTTGATTTTTTATAATCGTAGCAAGTCATCGTTCTAAAATCACGCCTACCGAGTTCCATCGCGTTAACTAAAAATTAGTAACACTCGGTGCTTGCACAGAACTGACGAATGCTTGTTTGCACATTACTCTAATAAGGTTTACCAGTTTAAACGCAGCGCGATATGCCCACTAGAATTCGAAAATCCCGATTATTACAGCATGACCCTCGTACAATTTCCTTTGACAGAACTTCGTTTTCGGTGGTATATTAATAACTTTAACCTTGGATTTTCCCCAAAGAAAAGCAATCATCAGTGTTAAATTCGGACTAGAGAAAACCAATTATATGTACATGACTCCTAGTTGTAACTATTTAATTTAATTATTGATAGAGAAATCATTATTCTGGGACTATATATTCTTTCGTATCTCAAAAACAGATATTTCATGGTTGAAAAAACATGGTATTAGTAGAGCATAGGCCAAGGTATTGTGATGACTAAGGCTTAGCTGCGCGGTCATACTCGTAAACCTACGATTTATCACCGACTATGATGCCTTTTAGATAGTTTTCATCGTTTCAACTCACTTGAGCATATTAGCTGTTGAAGCGCATAGCAACTTTTGCCTGTTTAAAGTATATTTAGACAAAAAGCCAGCTGATATACACAAAATAACCCAAAAGGACCTGTTTCCCAGAAAAAAAATCGCCACAAATCATATAAGTTTTCCTCCGTCTAAACCAGGTTTCCTCCTTAATAGATCTTCGTTTTTGGTTGAATATCAATAACTTTATCCTTTGATTTTCCCCAAAGAAAAACAACATAGCGGAGTTAAATCTGTACTACCAGAAAGCCAAGCATATACAGGACTCCTAGTTGTAACTAAATTGCCAAATTATTGACTAAAATATCTGTAATCGTTCTGAGGCATTATAATTCTGGAACTATACATTCTTCCGCATCTTAGGAAGAGATACCATGATTGCAAAGACCAATTACCAATATTTTGTCCTTATTGAGCCTTTGCTGTCCCTTGTGACTTTAGCAGAGCTTAGGGCAAGGTACTGTGAAGGCTAGGCCTAAGTTTCGACGTTATACTCGTAAACCTACAATCTATCACCGGTTATGATGACTTTTTGATATTTTTCATCATTTCGAGCCTCTTAAGCATATCGGCTGCTGAAACGCAGGGGTTGTTTTGCACATTTAAGATGTATTTTGGCAAAAACTTTTCTGATATGCGTCTCATAGCCCTATACTCTGTGTAATTTAGATGAACCTCCTAGATACATAATCTTATATTTGGAAAAACCGTGATTTTAAGATATTCAAGAAAGACTATTTATAGAAGATATGTAACTTTTAAAATACTCACTTTTACACCTCAAATGTTACACGCTTCTGCAACAGATGGTATTGTAAAGTTAATCCAACTCATACTAGAAATTGTATTCTTCTAAACATGCAGGTTTTTGCATCTGGGATCTCAAATATTATTTTCAATGCTTTTACGACCACTTAGAAAACCTTGTATCTCTCATAATACATAACTCGTGCAATCTTTTTCGTAGATAGATTGTAGCTGTTAGCTAGTTTTTGATACATTTAGATCGAAATTCTTGGCTAAATTGTTTGGGTATCACTACACGAGAGGTTCTGCGACGAATACTTGCTCCAATACACAAATAAGCGACGCACGGCATATGCGCGTTAGGTTCCGAGATCAGTCTGAATACATTTTCATTAGACCCCGTATATCTTACAGTAAAAATAGCAAACAGTTGCAAAAAAATAAAAATAACGATTACAGTGCAGTTTAAGTGTCGTCAAACCGGTTTCTTGTTATATCGTACAAGTTATAAAAAATCACAAAGTTTTTGCCTTTTGTAAAATGTAAAATTTTACAAATTATTTAGCCGTGGTTCATAAAAACTGAGTTACTGTTAACTTACGGTCCGGTATGACTGCACGAGAATGAAAGTATGGGGGAAAGCTTTCAACTCGCTAAACATCGTAACCGCAATAATGAGAGAAGAGACATACTGAGTTGCAAAGAAAATGCAATACCTAGAAATAATAGTCGAATGTTAATTAAATTTGGTGGAGATATACATTTATCAATATCTAACAAATGATGAGCATTACAAAAATGTTTTGATCTGTTTGGTAAAGTATTTCTTTTATTTATGTTATTTGTCACTACTTGCCATTTAATAATCAATTAACAATTTTGTCAAATTTTGCTCAATTATCAGAGGCTGGAATTTCGTCCTTGGCAAATGCTCGACGGTTGCGTTGTTGTTGGTCATGGACAGAAGAGGGTCGAAATCGTTGTCGTTAGGGAACTAGGGTCTAAAAGCGTACTGAAGAACGCCAAGATCGGTTTCTTCGGCAACCGGCTACAAGAGAACGATTTACCGCAACACGAGATTTAACAAATCAGTGAAGTAGGGGGGAGGCGAAATTATTTCCATGGCAACGCTGTATCGAAGAATTCGAAGTTTTGATTTAAGATCTTGCCGACCACAGTTAGAGATACCTCTTATGCAAGAACACCATCGTCAAAGACTAGAGTGATTCGTTGAACGAATGAACTGGGATTTTGATTGGTACATTGTGATATTCAGCGATGTGTTCCGTTTCTGTTTGGCAACGTGCGACGGTCGGCCGTGGTTCAGAAGACACGCGTTTCTGTGAAGCTTCATTGGTACGTACGGTTGGTATAATGATATGATTCTGTGCCCCAAGAAGACGTCGATTACCGCATACGCTTAATACCTAGACGTGTTGATGAGTGTATAAGAGTGCGATGAAGTTCAACACATTATTGACAATTACACCATTTTCTTTTGTTATTTGTTTCTATAATTTTCATCGTTTGTTGTTTATTGTTAAATATATACCTCCGTCATATTTTATTAAGATCCGACAATTATTTCTGGGTGTTGCATTTTCAGTATATCACTTGGAGAGAGTGAACGGTCTGAATTATTTGTATTTGAATTTATTGCGACAATGTCGTTTGATAGAAGCTTACGTCTTTCTACAGAGCAGTAGCTGCAGAGTTATGACAGAGGATAATTAAATGTCAACTAATTCAAGTGAAAATGGTGTGGGTGTCAACAAATCGGCAACGATATTTAATTATCTGTCCAAATCATATGCGGCAAAAGTAGAAAATATAGGTGCCACTAACTTTAAACCACTTGTTTGATAAGAATAAACTACAAAACTATATCTCGCGCTAGATTAATAAACGACGAAAGGTAGTCGGGAAACGAGATTATCTTTGACACTGAGAATCTACTAGTTGAGAACCTGTCGTATAACATATTTTTAAAAATTACCTTAACTAAATCGTCTATTAGTAGTATATTACGGTACAAGATCGGTTAGTACCTTATACCAGATCGACAAAAGGTTAGAAGTGTGAGACCCGAAAGGTCGAGGCACTTAACGATCATTTGTCGTACATTATTTTTTGTCCTAACAACAACTATCAACCAATTACCACTAAATTTCGTCATAGTAGTAGTATCGTTATGGACCATAAGGTGCCTATTGTGAAGTATAATCGCGGCGTCTGTGACAATCACAACAGTTTGGGCAATACAAGGCGTCTCAGAGAGTTTTGCATTTTTCTTTCTAATTTTACTCAGCTATCACTAGTTTTCTCAAGTATCTTTATTTAAAACTTAAACTTATTGGAAATTCTTGTATGCAAAATTATATGATATAGATGTCGCCCATTTCGCCGCTAGCACTCTTCCAAACGATGCCCTATATATTTCATTACGTTTGTGCACACGTCAGGAGTAACGACTTCAATCTCTTCCCGGATCCGATTTTAAAGCTGAATGAAATTTGCTGGGGCGTTATAAATACAAAAACAATCGTTTGCGAGTCAAGCCTGAGATTCTTGGGAACTAGTTGATGTCGCCTCTTCTTGATACCAATCTACCCAGGAACCATTCTCCTACAGCGTCTAATGCGGTATTTGATGTACAGCTAGTAACCCCATTCTGCTGGAACTACCACTGGTCATTAAAATTATTAAATTCATGAAGAACAACCAAAAAGTTCACGAATAATTGCGGCGTACCTGTCAGAATTTACAGTAATTGTTTGTTCGTTGTTAAAAAATGTATGGGTCTATTATGTGGCAGGAGTAACTTAGTGCTATGTAATAGAGTTTGGTATTTCTCTAGGAGATTTTCTTACGACCAATAATGACAATTTTATTTGTTGACGTAACCATACAAATGAAAACGGCCTCATCAGAGAAGTTAATTCTGTTAAAAGTCGTCATCTTTCCAACATTTGGTTGGTAAACATCAATCGTGTAGTTTCCTAAAGCCTTGCATTAACTGAGTTTTAAAAGGCAGTAGTTCGAAGTGTTTTTATAAGATGCGAAAAATAGTAAATTTATGTAATTGCAAAACCGAAGCGTCGCACTATGGAATATGATAGAACAAACGATGATCATAAATCAATTTCGTAGATATAGTGAAAGTGCTACTTATTTCATTTTATCGTAAAGTTAAA
>JAHWXV010018646.1:0-12037 GCA_024586415.1 Phrixothrix hirtus | reverse complement strand
CATTTTATATTTATCATAGTATTATATTTGTAACATGAAATAATTTTAATTTTATGGTAAGTTTAAAAATCTTTAATACTTCTTCATATTATTTTTATATAATTCTAGTTCATTCTGATGATGGTATTACTTAAAAAAAAAAAAATGTTAAATTACCGAAATAATTGTTAATTTAAATAAAATATAAATTTGGGCGAAGACTTATTAATTTATTAGATTAGATATGAATATGCTCAATTTCTCATTATATTATTTATGTGAATCAATGAGATAATAGGTTAAATTTTTGAATAAAGTTTAAATAATATTTTAAATGAATTTTTGTTTTAACAATTGTAACACCTCGTTAATTTTCAAAGCATTTACAAAACATTTAAGCATAAAAATGTATTAAATGTTGAAGCACAATGTATATAAATTGGTAAGCTTTGATATAATTGTAAAAATAAAATATAAAGTAGTCATAAAATTATGGGGTTCTAATAAAAATGCCGTATTGATGGTACATTGTTAAATGCAGTATGATTTTGTTTAGTTATAAGATAGACTCGCGCCAAAACATTGGATTTAAATAAACGCGTCAAGTGTGTTTGCCGTAAAATTGTAGTACATGTATGTGGAATCAAATCAGGTGAGACAAAAAGAACCAATGAGGAGGAAAAGAAAAGACGCGAGGCTAAGTTTGCCACGAAGAAAATTAGATAGTCGATGGTTCAGCATGCAAGTGGTACTGGAAATTAGGTCTGACGTACCAGTGCCATTTTAGCTGTTGAAAATTCAATTATATATTTCAAAGGTAGTGGTCTAACTGTGGATCAAAACAGAATGTTGTTACGTGAGTTTGATAATACAATAGTTAGAAATTTTGTGTTATCGATCATCAAGTGAGGGAGTGGAGTAAAATAAAATTAGAACGAGTTACTTCATAGTAAGTAAGCAGTACATTTATATAAAAAAGAAAAGGGGTGTAAACTACATGGTGTCGCGAAGATTAGCGATTTTGGGAACCACTAAAACTGGAAGCGAGTATATCCTCGAATTAATAGATGTTTTAAAAAAGTTTCTAGAATTGACCACAAAGAATAAAAACCCAGGAAGTTCGAATATTTTGTGGCAAGTATGTGAAGAGAAGAAAACTGAAACTGAAACCAGCTGACGAAGCAATCAAGTCACGTAAGTGGAACCTATTTATAAAATAACTATTTTTAATTTGATCAGCATAAATTACTTCAAAGGGGTGATTAGTAGACTATTAGCAATATTGGTGTCTTTAAAGAAAGAACAGATTTATAATTTTAAGGATTGCCAAAAGAATGTTTATTAAATTTCAGTTTTGAATTGGATATCTATATGTTTCTGTTTAGTTTTACATTAGATAGTACGAATATTAAAAATGGAGCCTCTTCTTTTTTGTATTTACACTAAAAGAAATTTGGAATACCATAATTTTATAATTAAATCATATCGATACAATCGAGTTTCAAGAAAGATTGCATAGTTGATTAAATAGGTTTTATTGCAGATAAATTAAATAAGTTTCGATAAACAAACATTGCTGTTTCAGTATTGGTTTCTGAATTTTTCTTAGAAAATATATCATAGATAATAGGAGATTTATTCTCTTTTAAAATTTATTACAAAAATCATTTTGGTGGGAGGTGTTGGATTGTACTTTTTATATACAGGGTGTTGCTAAATAAAAGAGTTAATAGTTATAACATGGCATTGAGTAAATTTATTGAACACATAGTTATTGAAAATTTCAGGAATATAATACAAATAAATTATTAGCCGTAGTTTGTTAGGAGGTTAGTGAGAGAAATTACTGTAGGTAGTCGATGATGTTTTTCCCAATTGGGAACCGAACCTGAGATTAAGAGATGAGTCGAATGTGAACCGCTGCCGAACTGTTGGATGGACCTGTATTCTAAAATTGGGGAAAAGAGACATATTAAGAGCAAAACTGGAGTAAAGGTTTTTTCTTTTTTCTTTTCTTACTTTGTTTTTGGGTTTAGGCACAAAGCGTGGAAGCGTATGGCCAATCATAAATCTGACGGGAATAGAACATGTTACACAATAATGGAATATTCAAATAAAAATTGAATTTGACGTTTAACAAATTTTTTAATTTAAATGCTATTTGAAAATAGTAGCCTTTGATGATTTTATCTGATTAAAAATGTTTTCAAAATTTTGTTCCGGAAATGGCACTATTCTATTTTAAAAGGTCTAAATACAGTTTTAACACAAATTTAAATAGTAGTATGTAAACTGGCCAGTTTTACCTTACGTAGCACAACTTTTGTCCTTTTGATCGGCAGGTATTCGGTTTTCTCGGGAATCTTGACCAGGATGCTTCCAAACGTTTTCCTTGCAATAATTTCTGCTGCTCGTTCTCTTCATTATAATAACTCTTTTTCACCCACACACACCAATCTTCAGGCTATGCCTTATGATACATAAACTTTCCTTTTTAATTTATTATTTTCACCTGAATTACATTCTTTGGTTTTCTATGTGATTAGGCACCGTTCAGCACTTTTTTCACTTTTACCACGACCCTTTTATTTTAATTCTTTGGAATCCGTGCCACTCGCATGCATACTCTATGCCGTTCGCCGTTGAACTCCTTGTAATTTTTTTTTTGTTTTTTCATGTTACCGTGACAATAGCAGAAGTTCTACTTATCTTGCTTTGGTATTGGTTCTTAATCCACCAACGCCCTTAGATAGCTTGTTACACCAAGACGAATTAGATTGTTTTAATACTACTACCTTAAAATTGCATTTCCTGTTTTGGAAATTTTTAAATTCAAAGAAATGTTATTTATTTTGGTGAACTAAATAAATTTGAAACATTGTTTTATATAATCTTTAAGGTTATTAATTTTGTATTTTAATTAAATTTGGTAATTTTTCTTTTTGTTTGACAAGAATGATCCTTTTTTAATCCTTATCAACAAATAAAACTCATAACTTAATTTTCTATATAAACAACTCTAATTGCATGTAATTGTGCCTAACAATTAACCTACCCCATTATTGCTAAACTAACCTATAGCAATACTTTATTCGAAATATTGCGATTGTTCGAGTTTATTGGTTCAGGCATTTCTTGTTCAGTTGGGTTAATTTAAAGCCTTTGGCATTTTAGAATTTTGTTTTTTTGCAAAATCCGTTTCTCTCATTATTAATTAATTTTTATTTTAGTAGCGTTTAACTACATATTTAGGTTTTGGTATTTTTGTAAGTCTAGCTAGAAGTACTTGAAACACAATCAGTGTTAAATTAAATAATTTACAATAACTGATTTAAAGTAGAAATAATAAAAGTTAAACGAAATAATTTACCTTCACGTTCTCTTCTTCTCAGCTTTTTCCGCCTTCGTTCAACTGTGGCTAATTCAGCTTTGACATCAGCATATGTTTTTCTGATTTCTTGTAATTTTTGTTGCAATATAGCAATTCTTTGTGCACTATCCAAACTAGGATCTACAATGTATATATTCTTAAATTATCAAAGAAAATAAAACATTACAGAGTGTGACATCCCTTTATATTGAAGCATTAAATATAATATCTAAATTTGTCAAAATAAACTATCCATTGCAATGATCAAATTTTTGAAATTTGGAGTCTAAAAGTTCTAAATGTGTAATATGTTTTGTTATAGACTGTATATTCCTATAGATTGAAATATTATATGCTTCGTAAAGGAAACTTACCTAATTCAACATAAAAATTGTACTTTGAAGGTTTGGGCGAACGCGTTAATCGTCCATCAATACTCATTCCAGAACTAATATGCAAACTACCTGTTATAGAGTGTTCTGACATATCATCACTGTCACTATTGTGTCGGGAACGATTGGTAGGTTTTCTACCACGTTTTAATGGCACATCATCAAGACCTTTACACGACCTTCGCCTTTTTCTGCAAGGAGATGCAATAATATTCTCATGAGATTTTTTATTAGTACTTGTTTCAGAATTTAAAAGGGTATCTAAACTACCATCTTCACTATATGAAGACCTTTTATTAGTTGAACTCCTCCTTTGTATGGAATAATCACCTTCACCGTCTCCAGATTTAGAACTATCAATGTCAGCAGTATTAGGTGATAAGTCTCCAGGATCACTGTGTATAAATAATATTATAAAATTATAATGGATGTTATGAAAAACTTACCCTCTTGGTGATAAATTGCTTAAGGTACTTTCAGGAGTGGTAGGAGGAGTATTATCTAAAACAGTAGATGTTTCGCGGCCATCTTTTTCTCTATTATCTAATGGAATAATTAACGGAGGTGGTTGAATTCTTTCTTTGCTCACTATTTTGTTTTCTCTTGTTGTTTCTAATTTATTATTACTGCTGCCGGGAGCACTTGCAAAAGGCATTTCAAGTATAGATTTAGGTTTCGATTTACTTTCACTAATGGGTCCTTCAGGTGCAGGAGCAGGACTGCCAGGTATGGTTTCCTCACATAAGAGAAGAGAATGTAAATGAGAATCAGGTTCTTCTTCTTTGGGTTTTTCAACCTCAAATTTTGTTTCAATTTTTGGTGGATCAGGTTCCGATTTTTTAATAGACTCAAATTTAAAATTAGATTCTAGCTGAGTTGGTTGTGGATTTTCTGCAACAATAGAATTGCCACTGCTAACATTTTTAATGTCTAGTTTTACTTCAGATGATAAATTCGCTGGAGATTCCTCATCAGATCGAGCTATTACAAGTCGTTCATCTGAGTCGGTAGTATCTGAATCAGATTCTTCAATAAATTCACGACTAACGACCTTACGAGATCGCTTTTTATATTCTACAACACCCTCAGTTTTGGAAGATAATGTTTTTATTTTAGAATCTGAAACTTTAGGCTTTGATTCGGTTGTTTTATATTTTGCATCTGCTATTTTAATTTTTAGTTCAGGATTTTTAAGCTTTGATTCTATTTTTAGTTTAATTTCTAACGATTTAATTTTACACTCAGTATCTGCTTTGGGCTCTTCTTTAGGAATTATAGGTATTTCAAGTTTGGGTTCTACATTCGTTTCAAGATCTAAGTGAGGTTTTTCTTCATCATTAGAAATTTCACTTTCAGGTTCATCTTTAGGCGCATTTTTTAACATACTAAATCTTTGAAATAGAGAATCTGTAATATTAGTACTTGGTTTTACTGTGATATCTTTTGTTTCAACAAATTTAGTTAAAATTTCAGTTGGAGGACAAATTGGTTCCAACACGACAGTATCAGTTTCTTGAAGTACGGGTGATGTAGGTTCAACAGCTGAGGGTATAATATCTTGATCTAATTTAGGGTCTTTTGTTTCAGGTTTAACTGCAAATGGTTCTGTTAGTTTTACGTCATCTTCAGATTCAGTACTACTTAATGTTATTGTAGGAGTTTTAATTTTATCTGAAACAGATCAAGCAGTTCATTTATGAAGTGATAAATAATGTAAAGGTCTAATTAAAAAATAATATTTTGTATAGGAATATTGTGCAAAAGAAAATAAAATTTAAAACTGTTGGTAATCACCGACGATGATAAAATTGTCTTAGATATTAGTGATAGTTAGACGGAAAACCTTTTCAGGTCTATTTAACTCATTTGCCACCATCTATGGTTCAGAAGAAATAATTTGCCCAGAAAAAGAAACTTGGTAGTAGAATTATCATCAGTGTGTGAATTAGAGCTGATGCCCTGATGGACATGCTTTTATTTAATAAAAATGTTTGGGTCATACATGATAGCAGTTTATAGATAATGATCTGAAATCAATTCAATGAAAAATCGGAATAGAAAAACCATACACAGCCACCAGATTCAATGTCTATTGTCTGGATTCAGTGATAGGAAAACAATAGTAATTTTTAGGGACTAATATCATTATTACTAGTCTGCATAAAAAGAATTGGATATTTTGTTTTAGAATATTTCTGTTGAACATGTTAAAAGAAAATTATTTGTATTTATTTCATGTCAGACATTTAGAATCCTTTTTAACAAATAATTTGGGTAGCAAGCATTAAGCCATTAAACAATAAGAAACAATCAGGATTTTTAAAAGTTAAATATTAAAGTGTACAGACCTAGTTAAAGTTGTTTTAAGTTATTTCAAAGAAATTAAACAACGCTAAAGAACTTTTATAGGTCAAACTACTACAAACACGTCCTAATCAAGTAGTACGTGTTTTTATTAGCAGTTTTAAATTACAGAGGTTTTGTTCTGCATCTGGTGGGATTGGGCAGGTGTGTTATATTACATGGTGAAACAATCACGGCAGTCCGCTACCAACAACCAATTTGAGCAATGCATTAGAAGAAAAGAGTCCATTCACCAAGGAAGTCAGAAAGTGATCTTGCTTCATGACAATGACCAACCACATGTCGCGAAAGTGATTCAGGGCCAAATCTTTGCATTAGACTGGAAAATTCTCCTGCACATGGCATATAGCCCAGTCATGGTACCTTCCAATTACTACCTATTCCGGTCCCTGCAACATCACTTGGCTAATACACATTTCGTGCGAGTTGAAGAGATACCAAAATGCATTGATGACTTTATCGCTTGGAAGTTAGTGAGCTTTTATGGTCAATGAATTAGCAAGCTAACTGAAAGATGGCCAAAGGTCATTAATGCAAATGATAAATATTTTGCTGATTAATATTGTTTTATTTGTTTTTGAATAAAGATTGAAGTTTGCAAATAAAAGCTCTCAATTTAAAAAATAGTTTTAGTATGCATCTTCATATTAGTGCTATTTTCAGTTTAATATGAGGCATCAAACTTATGAGAATGCTATTAGTAATAAATTGACAATCAAAGCTTACTACAGTCAAATTGCAATTTTTCTATTTGTGATAATTTTTCGTCATCAGAAATAGGAGTGTTGCACATATTGGTAAAAAGAATTTTTCATGGGGATTTTGAAAATGTAAAAATCCAATGGCACCCACAAGAAATCGTAAGTTCAATATGATTGCATAAAATTTAGTAGGCCTAGAATTTTTTCACAATTAGTTTTGAAGTTCCCATTACTCCTGTCTTAAACATTTACTGAATCTATCTCTTGCATTAACATTTTTCATTTTCACCCTATATCTTTGAAATGGAGCAAATTTATATAAATCTAAACACAAATTACTCATAAGCATGTAAATGTGCAACTTTTTCCCTATTTAACTGATCTTGTATCTCTTACCATTTTCAATATCCCCATGTGCCCCATTTTATACTGGATACCCTGTATATTAATATTAAAGAATACAAAATAAATTTAATTTACTGTAAATATAGTATGAATTAAAACTTAAAATACAACTGGGCAAATTTGATAAGTATTTTTAAGATATCTGGGCATAGGTGAGATAGAGTATCAAAATATTTAAAAAATTTTAACTGATTAAAAGTTAAAGAAATAAAATTAAATAAGTGAGTTAAAAATAAAATAAATACCTACAGAGGCAGCACAAAATACTCCAAAATTCCAAGACAAAACAAAATGCTAAAAAAGATTTTGAAAATAAAAAAAACCATAAATATATGTGGTAAAGAAAAAATTCAATGTAATAAGAGTGTGAATGTGATTATGGCATATAGAAAATATGGTATATAGAAAATTTCTGCTTGATTGTTTAATTTATGATTATTGGTAGGAAATATGTAAGACCACTCGCTGTTTGGGCAAATTATTAACAATTCGTCATTTAATACCACCCTGTAGAGTGATTTTACATCTTCGTAATAAGAATTAATATCAATCTTATGACCCTTATTATCAAATAATGTAAACCTTTTACATCACATGAATTTTCAAATTTAAGAAATGTTAAAATAGTTATTTAATCTAATAAATAAAATAAATTTAAAACACAATTGCAACAGTGTAATTAAAAGTATTTGTATGCATCAGTAGTTTAAAAATAATCAGTCATGATATAGTAATAAAGAATAATTTATAGTTGCATTGAAAGTCAATTGCAACAGCCAAGGTTTAGGAAACATTATAACCTCCCGCTCCCTTTTAGAAGCAGGAGTGAAAATATTTAATCAGTCGATCTTGAGCTGACTACAATACGATTCTATTCCATTTACAAGTAATCTCATGTCGAAAGTTCCTATAAGCTAAGATATCCAGTTTTGCATCAACAGTGTGCTATTTACTTATTATGACCTTGTGTCAAAAATTATGTTAATTTATGCAAATTGGACGCAACCTGTTCAGGGGAACCTATACAGCCAAATTAGCACTTCTCGGTGATATTTGATGATTTCATCCACCTTTTGCATTTTTCATACTTTACTTGGAATAAGTACGCGTTTTTGCATGTTTAGCTAAATCTATCTTTTAATGCAAATGTAAGTGCAACTAAACTTATTTTGTACCCTCAAGCTTTATATCACGGAGTGAATGCCGATGTCAGCTACAGGGCATTGTAAATTCAATTCATCACTTGAATCGCTTCACTTTACAAATGATAATCATTTTATATAACTAATTATATATTTACACCGAAGTAGAAATGAGCATAATTATTATAAATTGAATACTAAAGACAATCTTACATTTTGAAATACTTTAGCTATTTGTTGTTGATGATGATGTGTAGATGATAGTGGACTGTATTAAAATTCGTCTTTGCAAACAAAAATATTAGACAATTTTTATAAATGACTTTTCTACAACAACAAATTACAATGAACTGACTTGATTTTTTAGAAAACACAATAAAATCACTTAGGTGTCCTGATTGAGTTTTATTTACACTTTTATGGTAATATGTTATTACTGTCATAAAGGCACTACTACACCATGCACGTTTGGCATCGTGATATGGACATACTCAGTCTCCGTAACATGCCCCCGGCCTTGAAAGGTGTCGCTTTGAATGGGTTCTTAAATGGGTAGTGGACAGATTCTGGAGAATGAGCGTTTAACTTCTCCATTTCGAGTTCTAATCACGGCAACTCGGGCCATCTTTACCAGGAATCGTCCGAATAATACGAACCAACTGACATGACGAAGGAAGTTGGTTGGGTTCCTTTACTAACACCAAAGTGTTAGCCTTTAGTTGAACTTGGAAGCATTTCCATTTAGTACGAACTTGAAGTTCAGAGACGTACTTGTTACTCCAACGTTCCCAAATATGCTGTTTAAGTTTTTGCAATAAATTGTAGCAAGTAACTCGGTTTTCTCATATAGAGCACAGATCTTGTTCCGGTACAGTTGTTAGTGGTCTTCCAACCAAAAAATGTGTGGGTGTGATCGGATTCAAGTCATTGAGGTCGGTCGTTAAAGGTGATAACGAATGAGAATTCAGGATTACCTCAATTTGCACGATAAGAGCATAAAATTCTTCATATATTAACAACGATGTTCCTAGGACTCGCTTTAAATGGTACTTGATGGATTTGATGCCAGCTTCCCACAGTCCAGCAAAGTGAGGGGAATAAGCTGGTATGAAATGCCAATGTATGCTATCGTCAACCAAAGATTGACTTAATTCCGGGTGATGTTGAATCATAAATTCTCCTAAAAGTTTTAGTTCATGGTTAGCACCCGCGAATGAAGTGCCATTATCAGAATAGATATTAACCGGTAATCCCCTACGTGCTACAAATCTACGTAATGCTTGAAGGAATAAAGACATTATTAGGTCTGATACTGACTCAACGTGCACGGCCTTTGTACTGAAACATATAAACAAGCAGACCCAACATTTATAAGTTGAGATGCACCATTTTTATCGAAAATCTTTACCATTGCTGTTGGCAATAGGACCTGAAAGTCTTGTGTGTCAAATGAAGACAATGACACTGCATCCTCGGAAGTATCAGATCTGACTGATTCCTCATGAAGTAAGGTATTGTGTTTTTGTCGGCACATTTTGCAAGAACTGTATTTGCAATTAATGCATAATTTTTTTATCGTTGAATGCTTTCGATCTCTTTGCCACTGGTAATTTCAAGAAATCTGCGCAATTGTAAATCTTATGCTCCTTACGGCAATATAAACAAGCTGTTATTTGAAAGGAAACTTCTTGTTGTCGATCCTTCCTTTGATTTGTAAAATGATTGATATTTTGGATCACTGATCTTGTCGTCCAAAGTTTCTAAAAAGTCTAAGATCTAAGATCTAAAATAGGAATGTCATTATTTACTCTAAATTCTTTCCAATCACGCACCGTTTTAGGATCTAATTTATTGACAGCTAGATAAATGTTAAGAATGTCCCATGATGCTGTAGAGGGTCCTAATTGATTTAAGCACTTAAGATGTTTTAAAATATTGTCAATCATTTTATGAAGTGCAAAAACTGACTCTTTAAGTACATGTTCTAAATTAAATAAAGCCTTTATATGATTTTTTAACAATAACCGATTATTATTATACCGTTTGCATAAAACTTCCCACGCAACGTCATAATTTTGTGCAGTGAAATCTACAAATTTAATTGCTTCAGCTTACCCGCTCACGAGTGATGACCTAAGATAATGTAGCTTTTGAATTTTATTAATTGACTCATTATTATGAATTAGCGATTTATAAATATTTTTGAATTCAAGCCATTCATTGGCACAGCCTCCAAACTTAGGAATTTGGATTTGTGGTAGTCTAACATCCATACCTTGTACGTATCTACTGATTGTGAACTGTTAAGATGTTCCATTTGCTTATACGAAAATGACGTGATTAAAACTTGAGCATGTGAAACAAAATCATAATAGTTATCCTCAATTTGTTACCTATAAATGAATTCGTCTTCACAATTAATCGAAATGCATTCAATTTTAGATTGTACATTATTAAAATCTGTAAAAACTTGTTCAATGTCTATTAATAGTTGCTTTAGTGAAGCAATTTGTAATTCAGCTAATGAATTTTCCTAAATGCTGTTTAAATAATTTAAAAAGTGAGTGATGCGTGCCTTCATGGAACTGCGTTTTTTATGCAAAAGTTTTAATTGTTCCCCCATTTTAATTATTATAATAAAATGTCAAAGAGGCAATTCTGATTTCTATAAATGAATTGAATAATTTAATGAAAATGCTCTGACCTGGCTATCCTTGTGTATTTGTGTACGTGTGAATCGCTCGTTTACCAACCGATGCTACGTCAATGGAAGACTGCAGTGCTGATAAACTCACTCTTGAGATGTTTGAAGTTGGATTATCCAAGGTCGATGGATAAGAATATCTAGGGTCAATGGACCAACATGGTGTTGATGATGTGTAGATGATAGTGGACTATATTAAAATTTGTCTTTGCAAACAAAAATATTAGATAATTTTTATAAATGACTTTTCTACAACAACAAATTACAATGAACTGACTTGATTTTTTAGAAAACATAATAAAATCACTGAGGTGTCCTGATTGAGTTTTATTTATACTTTTATGGAAATATGTCGTTACTGTCATAAAGGTACTATACACCACACACATTTGGCATCGCGACATGGGTGTACTCAGCCTCTGTAACACTATTATTAGTTTGAATCTTGGTTGTTGATTTTAATTAAGATGTTTATAAATCATGGATCCACTGATTAGAGTAGTAGTTGAAGAAATGAATAACTAATTATCAAATAACCTATATTTATGTATTAACCATTGTTTATTTACAATCACTATGGCCCAATTTCACCAATGTATTTAACTGTCGATTATCTTAATCAACCAATTATTACCACAGCAAAGATTGTAGTTAATTATTTCCATAGAAAATTATCATTCATTTGACAAATCTACGGTTAAATATATTGGTGAAATTGGCCCTATATCAACTTTATTTAAATGTTCTAATATTTTTTATTGACACAATTTAGATTTAAGATCCTTTTATTTATTTCTAAGCTTTCATAAACTAGAGAATAAAGTGATTCCTGTTTGCTAGATAGTCAAACTGATGCTGGAAAAACTATCATGCAAGTTGACATACGAGGGTTGCCTTTTATGTTGTTACAAATTACCACTAGATGTCGCTAGTGTAATAAGTTATTGCCATATTCGTAAAATTTGACATTTTGTATTGTA
>JAHWXV010018645.1:0-23168 GCA_024586415.1 Phrixothrix hirtus | reverse complement strand
GATTTTCGTTAAAACAATTGCCCGGATGAATATTACTAATGTTACAGCATTGACGAACTACATTATTTGCTTTGTCAATTAATGCCAGCTATTTTTAGAACTTGTATTTTACGTTCTGTGCCTTTTACATTGTACAAAATGCTACTTTGTGAGAATATGATGAGATCACCTTAATGCAGCTGTGTAGCCTTGAATTCTTATGGGAGTTTTCATGGAATAACTAACTTTAATATGTTACGAGGTATGCTCAAAAAGTTTACTTAAAAAGCAATTTACGCTTAAATAAAGGAATGTCTTTAATAATTTCAAAACGGAATTATTAAATTATTAAATTAGATGCAAAATTAAAATACTATACGTAAATAAGGCAATTCGTCACGCATATTGATGTTACTGAATTTAGATAATTTACAAAAAGAACTAGCGATTGCTAAAAATAAAATTTACATAAATTAGATGATTTGACACAAAAAACCAGCGACAGCTGGCAGATTGAAAAGATATTATTCACAAACAGTCAAGGTTGGGAGTTTTTCTAGATATTGAAGAGACTTTTGATAATTTTCCCTTCAACTATATATATATATATATATATAGGCACCGACAGCCATCTTCTGAATATGCCGCCGCACCTGGCGATTGGCGATTGTCTCCCAAAGTTGTACATCAAATGTTCACGTCGGTAGTTAGATCAGTCTTAACTTAAGTATCACTTGTTTGATGGCCAGATGTAAGGAGTCAAAGCAACTACACCCACATCAATAAAGTATAACATATGGCATACCTAGGGATTGAAAACGCCCTAAGAACCACACAAGCTGCAGGTCTGGATGTGTTGCCTGATTAGCCTGCCGTGTGGCTTCTGATACGATCGCTGACAATAAAGCTGTATCTAAGCTCCTTCAATCCGAGCGATAGCGTGTGAGAGCTATAATTGGGGGCACACTTCAATTACTGACAGATTGCCGAGCTTATGGTGGGGTGATGTTGTCAGACTCTCCAACGCTATATTTTCTACAACAATCCCCAGCATGGCGGATTGAAGTAATGATCCTCAGCAACCGCTCGATCGCCAAGCCCCCCTGTGGTTCATAGATGGATCAAATTCAAGCGCCTCTGTTGCAGCTGGTATCGTTAGAACATCTGCCAAAATCGAAGTAACTATTACATTAGGGCCTTATACCCCTGTGTTTGAAGCTGAAATGAACGCAATTTCAGCTTGTGCGAAAGAATGCATCGGTAGGGACAATCAGAACTTACACCTCACTATTTTCATGGACAGCCAAAGTGTCGTAAAAACCGTATCGAATCCCATCAAACAGGAATGCTGATAAATTACAGTCTATAGCATGTAGAAACAAAAAATAGCCATTTGCTGGATTCCTGGTTACCAGGGACATGCAGGTAATGAACAAGCACATTTGTTTATCAGGGCGGGTACCGCTATGTATACATTCGCCGCCAACATCAACTTACCTGACACCCTTGTAAAATCCGCCATCGAGGCCTGCCCGTAACTCAGGCTCAAACCATGTTGGATAAACAAACTTTTAGACAAACTAGGACTCTAGAGTCTAAGCAAACTTAGTTCTTATTTTCGTTACGCAGGAAAGAAATCCGAGCTTACACTGGCACCCTAATAGGTCATAGCTTCAACAAACACGTAATTACAATCGATGTACGCCAGGATCATTGCTAAGGGAAATGTAGTGAAGACGATAAAACGTTATTTCATCTTTTATACGATATCCCAGCTCTAGACAATGTCTGATACTATATATTTGGGTCTCGGTTTCCTGAACTCAACGAAATTTTAAACGCCCTCTCACCTAAGATACCGAGGTTTCTGAATAACTCAGGGCCTCAAGAATAGTTCCGCGAGCAATTGGTCTATGTTTGAGTGTCGGATCGTTAACAGAACCTACCTTAATAACAACAAGAATAATTAGTAGTATATGGTTATTATTCATAGGCAAGGGAAGCAAAAGAAGTTAAAGGTCTCTTGATATCTAAAAGGCGAGAATCTATCGTCATGATCAACTGTGTAACAAAAACACTTCATAAAATCATAAACAACAAGGTACAGAAAGCACACTGAAAACCTCCCATCGGGGCTCTCTATAGTCTAATAAGCAGCTAATATGGAACTATTGATTTACAAGGTAAAATCAATCGGATTCGATATACTAGCATCTTTTTAAATGTCGCAAAGGTCTGAAAATCTTAGAGGCAGGCGCTTCTATAATTTAAATCTACGAAACGTAAGTACCTAATTCTTCCATGGAAATCACGCTCTCGCTTCTTGTTACGGTATAATTGGTCACTAAGACGTAAGCGATATATACTCACATCAAAACGAGTATTGACCTATTAAGTTGGGTAGGTTGGTTCGATAACCTATATTTAAACATTCGGACCAACCTGTGTACAGTCTCTGTCGAGATCAGTAGGAGCCACTTGATCAGGAAAAAATGGAAAGGTGGGGAAACGAAGCCGCTCATAATTTGGAATACTTTGTACAGAAATATTTGAAAATTCACTAATAGCAACGTTATATAAAAGATTTTCAATACTTACTGGTTTAGTTGAAGTCGAGTTGATTAGAGTTCACACTTCAGATTTACCTGTAAAAATACGCAATTCAAAACAATTGTTAACTTATCAATAGAAAGATTGTAAGCGCGTCGTATGTTTTGACAAACTATGACAATTATTTATAAACTCCCGGTTACTTATGGCTGAATAAATGGATAAAATTTCTTCAACATCTCTATGTTTAAAATTACAAGCGTAAATTTTCAAATTATAAATAATTCAGTTGAAAGTAATATTTTAAATTCGTTTTCTATTATAAGCTCAACAGTAATTGAGACTCCCAGTTAATGATATGCAAAAAAAGGGCATTTCTTGAAACGTGTACATCAGCAGCTGTTTGAGACGCGTTTACTTTTCTAAAAATAGATGTTAAGCACCCCTTATCTTTCTCCGTGTTCCAGGAGAAGCTTTTACTAACAGTCAGTCGAGGCTAAAGGTTACGAGCGCAAGCACGTTTCATTTGGGCGTAACGCTAGGTACACGCGAAATTTAAGAGTAGTGAGACAGTGTTGAGGTTCATTAAGTTTAAACGAAATAGCTTCCCTAATTGAGTTCTGACGGATGCCCGAATCATTGATAGATTCGACAGGTTGACGCCGTAGACGGATTAGAACCGGATCAGGCATCGTTAGCCCACGTTCCATTTCCTGGTGAAGGGTTGAGGCTAGGTTTGAATAGTACAAGCAAGTACGAAACCATCATGAACTAAGGCGACACTGTGTCCTGCTTTGGGAAGTCACGAAACTCGAACTTCAAGTAAGTGACGTTCTTCTAATTTGCCCCTATCATCCCGTAATTCTCGAAGCTTCTTTTTGAGATGCAACAACCACCCCTTTTGTGTGATAAACTTCGATAGAGCGTATAGACAGTTGCGATAATTTTTTTGTAGACAATATATATCAAAATTACAATTAATTCGAGTATATATTTTAGTTCAGGCTACGATTTAAAGGCCGAATATCCTGTTAAATTTAGTCTAAAAACAATTAATAGAAACCCAGGGGTCCACTAATTTAGTTATAGTTAACAAATTGTTTTTATTTTACTTTGTTGTCTGTACTTTCTTTTCATAACTGGATATTTTACCTTTTTATTATTGTAGCTATTTATTGAGTGTAGTCTTAATTATTTTGCAGTTATAAAAATCATTAGAATTAGTAAGAATTCTTTCTTTCAGGGAATTGATAGAATTAAGTAAGAAAAATATCTCAAATTGTAAGTCTAGCGTGAACTGATCAAAGTATAAACCCAGTGGCTTACGCTCAACATCTATGTAGTAAGTATACCATTGTATTTTCGAATTATAGGTTTTGGAAAAGGGTGTTTGTTCTCGATTTTTCTTTAACATTTAACCTGACGTCTTTTAACAAAGTGGCGCCTTTAATTACGACTTTCACCTATTGGGACAACTGTAAGACGTTCCTAAACCTAGCCCTACTGAATTTTATAGCTAACGTGGAATCCCCCTTTCTCCACTGACTACCAGTGCAACCCTGATAGTTCAGGGAAACAACACTGTATGCACCTTTAAGGGTGCAAAAGGTCTTTTTGCCCATTATAAGATTAAGAGCTTCGCTTACACAAATAACTGAATGAATATATTATTAAATAAAATTAAAATGACATGTTTTATACTATACATACTTATTGAAATGTGAAATAAGAATTTTACACATGTATATTTGATAGGGATCGATATATTGTTCATTCATTCGACGAACAATTGACCATAATCGACATAAACTGTAACAATGATTAAAGATAGATTCTCCATAATCATGCTTAGCTGATGTGGAAATTACTTGACAATATATACGCAAAATCAATAAATGAATAAATTGGAATTATAAATAAATTAACTAAAATTATCTCACAGTACAGTTAAAAACTTAGCAAACACTGTTTTTTGTTTTTTTATGTTAACCATATGAACTTCAATATACACTAACACAAAAGTTCCATTTTACTACATAATTAGATAATTTTTGGTACGAATAGATAGTGATGTCGGAAATAAATACAAAACTTACATTTTTAACCTCTCAGTGGTATTTTGTACTCATGAATTAATGTAACTATCAGCTATGCACTTTAGTTCTCCTGCAATTAGGATTAGTTAAAGATGTCCCTTGCAATGTAAATTAAGCCAGGGTGGTCCTTTTAAATTATAAACCTCGCCAAATTCCTTATTTTTATAAGGCAGAAAGACCTAACAGTTGTAGATAGTGCATGATGCACTTCATGTCACTTAATCCCACAAAAAAGAATAGCTCAATGCAGAGGTCGTAAAATGAAGAGAAGCACACAATGGCTCATTTCAATAACTAAAGGTCGACGATAAATTTCCAAAAAATTTCAGAAGTTGTGAACACATATATGATTAAACAAAATGTCCTACCGGCATTACTATTCTCACAACGTACAAGTGTTATACTAAAAATAAAACCATAAAACTGCAAGAACGTCACGATAAGTGCTGCCCGCGATGCTTCAATAAACGGGAATTACGTCATTTAAAACGTTCTTTACATTACTCAATATTTATTTTCTTATACTGTAATTTCATTAACATGTCAGCTAATCATACCTTATGTGATTAACGAAGATAAAATCGAAACATGTGAATTCTTAAACCTATTGGCCGAGAACTAATAATTTAATTTTATTTGAAAAAGTTGATAAGTATACTCGATCGAAGAAATAAATACCACGGTCAATTCATTAAGGCAAATTAATAATATAAAATAGATGACTAATGGCGTCTCGTAATTGCAAAGTTTGAATAAAATCTCTTACTATAATAACTAGAAGTGCAAAGAAAACAAGAGGCTTGGCACTTTATTCAGGAGGTTCTTCCAAATTAAATAAAATAACCGCTGAACAAGCTTTCCCTAGTGTTAACTGCTATCGTCGACATTGTATTACATATTCATTTTATACAAACTGCAGGAAATGAAAATTACTGAGCTTTTTTAATACGTGAATGAAATCACCATCAGCAAGACTGACAGGAATGCGGTCAATGTCAACTCCATAATGACCAAATACTCCCACGAAATCACCTACCATGATAAATCAGAAACCGCTAGATCTTCCAATAAAATTCGCAAAAATAACAATCCAAAGGTCACACAACAAAAGCAATATACCATAGGGTCTATTGAATAAGGAATTAAATTGGCGAATTCTTGTCACCAACCGAGCAAACCTAACTAAAAGTAAAATGTCGATTATTACTAAAAACGAAGCTACTTCAGTTCATCTTACTCCTGTCTGAGTTATGTAGAATATTTTAAACTCTTTGAAAATGTTTCAAAAAGAAAATCAAGGACTCCAGACAAATTATTAGGTATAGCAGGTGCGCTAATTTACGTGTGAAACAAAGAGCCAAAGAAAGAGTTTGATGCATTAGATTTAATACTGTTAGATCCTCGTTATTAACAAATAAAAATTATTCTGTTCTCATATTAGAAAATTGTCTGAACATTATTGTAAATAGAAATAATCTAACAGTATTTCTAAGTTAAAACGAAGTCCACAGACTATAAAATAAATATTTAACAAAGTTTAAATTGTGCACTGTTATAAAAACACGGATTTTGGATATTAATCCATATTATAAAATAAACTACAAATCGAAGGGACACAAATTAATTACATGAAATAAAACTTTCTACAAGGAAAGTAAAATCTAAAAGCAAAGAATCCTACGAAATTACGGTATCTTATACCTAAATAACTCAAGCTGTGGAACTCAGGGAAGGTTGCAATATAGACGCAAATAGTTAACGGATTCCAGCAGCTTTCTATCACGAACATGCAACAAACAGTTTGAAATTTAAGATCTTTGATTGGTTAATGCAACAACGAAAAGGGGATGACAAAAAGTTATAAAAAGAAGATTATCACAAGAAATCATCTTAAATTAGTGAATCGATGAGGGAGTTGAGCACGAGTAGTCGTCTAGGACAGACGTGTTTTTAACGTGTTACAAGCGGGTTAACCCCTGAACCGCTTACGAGCGCTACGCGGCCTCGTCCCCTCTACTTCGATCTGGTAGGCTTCTGGGCACTGTTAACATAGCAAGCTTATTCTTTACAAGAAGGGAGCTTGACTGCATCCGACGCGCATTATTTATAACTGCTAAGTACACTCTTTCGGATTCCTACATATGTTATATCCGCAATATAACGGCCTGTTCTGTCGGCGGTAAGTGCACTTGTGCATATAAGTGAGTGTGTTTTGAGCGTATTCCAGCGCTTCTTAGCGCTCTTTTGGAATTCGTGCGCTGTAGGGGCAGGTAGCTGGTAGGCCTTCGTTTGCTGCAAAGCAAATTAGGTCTATTCTCCTGTGAAAATCCAGTACTCGCTTCGGAGGCGAGTGTGTGAAGAGCGAGAGAGAGAGAGCTATAAAGTGTTTTGCGTGCTTTTTAACACTCAAGTGCTTTGTGATTTTCAGCACAAACTAGTGCTTTTTAGCACTACCTTAAAGGAATTGTTAAGAATTATTTAGTGAATGAAACGGGCTAGCCCAACTCATTCCGCGCCTCGCCCGGCAAAGTTATTCAATAGTTTCGGCACTCTCAAAACTATTAAAAAAATGGAGCCCAAGACCACACCCATACCGACCGCAAGTATCGTCAAACCTAAACAGAGGATTCACCCAGTTGTTTGATTTCAAGGCCTCGTTGATTAATCTAGTCAAGGATAAACAGACGCAAGATGGAATTACCGTCCATCATGCGTCCGTTGGCGACTTCAGGACTATGACGCTCTTCTTGAAGGATGAGAAGGTTCCCTTCTATACCTTTAAGTTAGCGGAGGTTATTATCCGGAGCATCTCGGAGGTCATTACGATGGAGGAAATCTCCAAGGGTCTGAGAAAGTGAGGTATTCCGGTGCTATCTGTGCACCGTATGCGGAGAGGACCCATGAGAGTATCCATACCGCTGGTTCTAGCGTATTTTCGAAGACTGCGGAAGCGAAGAAGATCTTCGACGTCAAGGAGGTTCTGCGCCTTGTCATGAGGATTGAATCGCCGCAATCCTGAATGAACATCGGGCAATATCATCGTTGCCAGTTGTACTGTCACTCTCAAGGGCTATGAAGCGCATCTCCGAAGTGTGTGAAGTGCGCAGGAGATCACCACTCCGGGAACTACACTAAGCCGCGGGAAACGAAAGCGAAGTGCGCTAACTGCGGAAAGGGTCACACGGCAAATTATCGCGACTGTGAATACTTTTCGAAGCTAGTGCAATGACCAGCACCACGGTCGGTCCACCCTTGCTTCTTCTACGTCAAGGTCGCCTCCAGAAGCGCTGATTTCCCTATCCTCCCAGCTAGACAGCCTGTTTCCACTGCCACTAGTTCCGCAATCCCTACAGGCTCCGCCCACTCTGTGGAAACGCCCAGCCTGGCTTCTAGGCGGCAAGAGGCGAAGCCACTGAGCACGGCTATCCTAATGGAGATCTTGAGCTCCATAGACATCCCAAAGCCCTCCCAGGTCGCCGATGCTGTCGATAACGCGGTTGGCGATATCTGCGTCATCTCTGCGCTTATTAACGTCGCTTCCGATATCCTTTCCTTGTTTAAAACCGGCCCGTAAATGGATAATACACCATTTAAACCTAGTTCCCTACAGACGGCCTACTGGAACGTCAACGGACTTCCACGGCAACAGGATGATTTCCGAGACTTCGCCGAAAGGCACAGCTTGGACGTAATCCTGGTCTGCGAGACTCATCTACTTGCCGTAGACACACCCCGACTTCGGAACTATTTCTTCTACAGGAACAACCGACGCAATGCACGAGGAAGTGGCACGGCGATCTATGTAAAATCGCACATAGGCCACCGTGTTTCACCTCTCCCAGAACTTCACACCATCGAGGTAACTGCAGTATCGATAAATACTGAAGGTAACGGTTGGATCTGTCTAGTGGCTATTTATCAACCGCCGAGGAAACCACTACACCCTCAGGACTTGGATAATCTACTAGACAGCCTGTTTCTGACAATCCTAGCCGGTGACCTCAACGGTAAGCATCCATCATGGAACATTAGGCGAACCAACCGAAGTGAAAGTATACTCCACGACTTTTCTGATACTAATCAAAGTTTCACCGTTGACACACGACTCTAACCTACCTTCATTTTAAATCTAGGTACCCGACACATCCTGGACATCGTTCTTCTCAACGATGTCTCTTTCCATCACGAACTCACCACCATCTAGGACCTTGATTCTGACCATAATCTCGTCTTACTTTCCCTAGGCGAGGAAGCCAATCATCCATAGATGGTGCGACGCGTCTCATGGCCCGCCTTCTCTCACCTACAGCAAAATCTCGGCCGAATCGAGCAGATACGTACCGAGAATGAGCTGGAGGGATCGGTCGTCCGCCTCACTTCTAGCATCTAGGATTCTATCCTGTTTGCGACAAACGTGAGGAGGAAGCCGAGTGAGCGAGTTCTCCCATAGTATCTGAGGGAACTTATCAGAGAGAAGCACCGCCCCAGAAGCCGTTGGCAGCGCTACTTTGACTCTGCGGATCGAGTGATCAAGAATCGTCTTACAGGACAAGTGAAGTGGAGCTTAAAGGAGCACTACAAAAGTACCTGGGGGAGAAGCTTGAGTCGCTGAAACCGGAGGACAATTCCTTATGGAGAATGGCCAAAGTACTAAGGAATCGTAGAGCACCCATGCCACCGATGCACGGCCAGCACGGTCTAGTCTACAATCCCTTGGACAAGGTGGAGGTATTCGCAGACAGCCTAGAGCTGCAATGTTCTATGAACTTCCTGCATTCCGATCTTCACTTCGTCAAGCGCATCAAAAGGTCAGTAAGCCTGGAAACGACGGCGAGGACAACCTGAACTCTACCTACATCCTATCCGCTTCCCTGGACGAGATACGCGATTGCATAAAGCTATGCAAGCCGGGGATGGCGCCCAGTCCCTAAAACATACCAAACTACGCCCTCAGGGCCCTCCCACCCAAGGGAATCGCTGCAGTAGTAAACATCGTGAACGCGATGTTTATACTTCGACGATTTTCTTCATCCTGGAAATCATCTGACATCATCGTCCTTCCCAAACCCAGAAAAGACTAATCCTTTCCGTAGAATTACCGCCCTATTTCTCTCTTGTCTGGGAAAGCTGGCAGAACGAATAACTCTGAACAGCTTGAAAGATGCAACCGAAAACGCAAAGATCATTCCCGACGAGCAATTTGGTTACAGAATGGGCCACAGCACCACTGATCAGGTGCTCCGGCTGGCGGAAGTAATCACCGAAGGTTTCTCCTTCAAAGATATGACTACAGCAGTCTTTCTGGACGTCGCAAAAGCGTTCGACAAGGTTTGGCACCAGGGATTGTTATACAAGATGCTGGAAGCAAGCTTTTCTCGGGAGCTCGTTCAGCTGATTGTGTCCTATCTTAAGGATAGGTCGTTTAAAATCAAGCCGGAGGGGCGCAACTAGCTCCCTCCTCCCGCCGTTTCTTTACACCATCTTCTGGAGTGACCTGCCCAGACAGATGAACACGACGCCCGCGCTATACGCTGGCGACATTGCCGTCTTATCCCAATCCCGAGATCCAAACCTGGCGCTCCGCAACCTACAAGCGGCGGTTCTTGGGTTGGAAACTTGGTTCTGAACGAGGAGAATTGACGTCAATGCGGAAAGAGCACTGCGATGTTCTTTATGCGTAGGCGTACACGCCCTCTACAAGAAATCTAAATGTTCGACATTTCGATTCCTTGGGAGGACGAGGTTCGATACCTGAGTGTCGTATTCGACTCCCAGCTGACGTGGAGACACCACATCGACTATTGCACTTCACTTGTAAAAGCCGGTGTGGTAGCATGGTACGGTTTGTTAAATCGCCGAAGTAGGCTCTCCTTGGGAAATAATGTTAGACTCTACAAGGCGCTAGGTCAAACATGAGGAAGCTGCAAGTCATCCAAAACAAGTGCTTGCACATGGCTACAGACGCTCCGTGGTTTATGCGAAATTCGCAAATCTACGAAGACCTGAACATCCCCACAATTCAACAGTTCATACACGAATAGGCCGTTAATTGGTATTTTCTGTTTCAGGACAACTCCAACCCCCTCATCTCTGGGCTTGGAGCCTACAAAGAAGATGCTGAAAGCCGTCCAAGGCGGCTCAAGGCGATTTTAAACCTCTATGAGTAGGAGGAGCCACAAGTTAGTGCGCCTTCGTCCACTCTTTATAGTGGGCGGAGCAACAGTGGTTGCAAATACTTAAAGTTCAAGGCCTGAGTCGGTTCACGATGAAGGTGTTAAGTGGTTTTATTACCTCGGTGCACCGTCTGCCAAGAGGTTCATCATTCATCGTTCATGAATCATTCAGGACGTAGGTTTGATTACCTTGGTATACCGCCTGCCAAGAGGTTCATCGTTCATTATCGAAATCATCTTACTTTCGTCGAACACTGTGACGGCTTAGAAAGTAGATCATTTTGATTGTAAATCAAGAATTTGAAAGCTATAGTACTTCTGATTAGTGTCCCGCAAGAAACAACAGATTTGCGCAAGCACCGTCAAAAAAATTTATAAAATTGAAGTTTATAAATCGGGAAAGTTTTAAAATAGTTTCGTGTGAATCGCGTAACAAAGAAAGAAGTAAAACTTGAATATTCCTGTCTAGATCAACAACTGGCATGGAAGTTATCCAAAAATCTGTCTGTCGTAAAGGGAAATAACCAGCAGAAAGATATATTATCAATCTAACACAGACAATATCAAAAATCAAATTTGCAACGTAAATGAATGTCTTGAAGTTTTAAAACTAATATTTTTTATAAGGAAGCATAAACTAATTTTACACAATCAGTCAGCGTAAAATTATTTTAATTTAAATCTAATTTAATCTTTTGTGCATGTAGTTTAGATCTTTAGCACAAAGCGTCGTTTAACGGCTGTTTATTTTAGATCAGACAAAGCTTTAAGAGGTACAACCTAGCGGGTCATTACATTTTGTTACATAGCTGTGTCTGTAGTATATTTTATTTTGTTTTGTAGATGTAAGAATTTAATTGCATTTTTTATATTATTGTTTTAAATTTCGAATTTTAAATAAATGAATAGAACTCACTGTGATTTGTTACTTAATATGTCGTAATTAAACTTTGGCGTGACCTACAAAATTGTAAAATAAATATTGAAATTGAAGTATAAACAGTTTGCCTCCAGGTAAGGCGTAGCGGCACAGTAAATTTATTGTCCGGATAAAAGCAATTTCTCCCTCAAGCTTATTATTAATGATAAAGTCTGAAAGTAGTACGTAAATTAAAGTACGTAATACAGTAATTTAATAAAATTATCAACAATATCAACAATAAAATCTGCATTCAAAAGATAAAAATGAGCTGGGATCAATCTATTAGAACCGGATAGCAAGATGACCTGATGAAGCCTATAGTCCGGCACTCTGCAACCGCAGGAGTCCCAGCATCCTCATAACATTGCTGAAAAGCTCGTAAACCTAAATAACTCAAATGAGGAAGTGTATGAGCAACTACATTGAATTAAACAACTATACAGCGAGCAGCTTGCATAATTTTAGTCCTACAAATTGAAGGTTGTTGTTTACTCATGGCTTTAAATAAATGTGTAATTTTTTTTAGCTTCACACACAATCTCTGAGATATTAATATTAATTGGAGATTACAAACATATCGCATATACGGGGTATGGCAATTAACTAACAGGACTGATTAATTTGCCTTAGGAACGGTAACTACGCAGTTTAACGCATGGAACTTCAACTGTTGGCGGTTAAAACTTAGAACTGTTATTCTACTAGTAACTGATATGTTATATTGTTTTGCCAAAAATTATGTTATACTCACAAATTGAACAGGAGTCAACATTATGTTTTTAGCAAAGCTTGGCAAAAGTGCTATCGAAACTTGTTGTATGCCCAGAAGTTTATAAGGACAATTTTATATCTGGAGCGCGTGTTTTTGAGTAGTCTAGGAAGTTTATCGCTGACAGAGACAGGACATGATATCTGGGTCAAAAAAATTTGAGAAATTATGGCTTCCTGAAAGCACTATTATAGAGAGATTTTAAAACAAATTAGGGAACACTTCCACGAGAAGAGGCTTGAGTTGTAAAAAAATAAATAGAAGACTTCCATACTTCATACTCGCCTGATCCCGCACCGCGCGACTTCTCTTTATATCCCAAAGTAAAAAGTAAGCTTAAACAGAACTCATTTTGAAAGTGGAGGAACTAACAGCTGATGAGTTAGAGCAATGTTTCTACTAGTAGCAGGCATGCATGCTACGGCGCATAGTTGCCCACAGAAACTATTTGAAGGTTACGTCTTTTGTTTAATGCAATTTTGAAATTAAGGCAGTTTCGTTATTTTATTGTCATACCTCGTATAAGTGTGTAAAGAGAAAAATGTTAAATTTTAAGTAGACTTAGAAAATGGTCTATCCTTCAATACTATTGCAAACATAATTGTTTGTACAACTGTTTCCTTGGAAAATGTGCTGGGGATTAGGCAAACTGAAGTTTAAACTGCTATTGTAAAATATAAGTATGTTGTGCCCTAATTTCAATATTTAATCATCAATGTCAATGCTTGCTTATTCACTGAGCGTGGTATTTATAATAACACAATCATTTCTAGCTACTCAAATGCTACTGCTGCAGTGTACCGTATAGAGAAAACGGTTTCAGAATTTCCTTTGTAAATAGATAATAATAGACGTATTTGAAGAGGACGTGTATATCATGAACATTCTGTTTTGATGAATCTTATCTGACCCTTGCGACTAGTTGTGAATAATCGATTGTCTACCGAGTGTTAATTTTCATATTCACCCCTCCTGATTATACATTTTTTAGGTTCTGAAATAGTGTTCATTTTGTTAAAGGATACCCCTATTTTGTTTTTAAAAATATAAAATCAAGCGTTTATTATAAAAATATTTGAGAAGGGGGTTAAATCTGTGCTTATTTATTTTTGACTCCCAAGCGAACAGTTTATTCTAAAATATAGAAACTATTTAATTTCGGTGCCGTCAATCGGCGTATTCGTAAGATGCCTTCATTCTGGTCAAAGGAAATTCGCGCACTAGGCACAAGTTATTGATGCACGAAGACTTTTATAAAAATTACAAGAAAATATAAATGTTATATTTTATAAATGAACTAGTAGAGATATAAACTTTACCATACCAGATTTATAATACCTCTCGTGTAACTGATGCATAGAATTCAGGATGGTTGTCAGTAGGATTGACCATGACGCGCTATTGACCCACGCCCTTTAATTTAATTAAGATACAACAGTTGTACGAGTAAAGTCACTTTACTCGTTGATACGTTTAAGCTCACAGTTTAGCTTTTTAGAAATTGATTATTCCATTAAGGAAGCGAGGTTTTAAATGCCGACTTCTTTTTCGTTATTGGTCTTGAATTAAATTTGTTTTAGTCCACGTCCTTCTCTTAAATTATTTCTTGAACAATCAAATATAATTTGACGGTCGCTCTAAAAATTTATCAAACCTAGCTGTTCGCATTTAGATTGTTTTACGAAGGTTGCCTATTTAAAGGTTTTCCCTTACTAGATTGTCGAGTTTTGCTGATTAAATATCATTTTTATTTTATCCTGTCATGAAATACCAAAGAAGCATCTTACGTAATCTAAAGTCATTTTGAGGTAAATTCCTTCAAGCATCAAACAATAAAGTTAATTGGAAACTTCACAGTTTCTTTAGATTTATATATTACAACTTTGAAACCTTATAATCTTAAACACTTTAAATTTTGTAATTTATTTGCGATCTGTTAAAATATTTCAAATTCATCTGCTTACTAAATCAGATATGACGGCTAAGAAGGTGATGCAACGAAAGAAAGAAGACATTGATTCTATTTGGCCTAAATAGCGAGAAGGACAAAAACAGGTGTTTAACTATAAAAACGTTTTTTCATTGTGTAAAAGAATTCCAAAACTAAAGAAAAACGAAACTTTCGACTCGAAAATTTAAAGGGAAGCACGGGAAGTACCAATTTATATTTTTAAAATATCCACCGCCCTTCTGGAATTATCAGTTTTGACGAAGGATCAATAATATTCCAAATTTATTTATAAATCGCTTACCTATGCACTTGAAAAGCAACCCATTTCAAACTGTGTACTTATAATATCAATTCTACTCAAGGACTTTAGGTAAAAAAATTTTTACTAAAAGTATCAGCAAAACATTTATAACATATTGAATGGCGCCCGAGCGGTTGGGTAGAGTTTATGATTTCTTCAATTACGATTAAAAATGCTTAACTAGAGTTAATTTTGAAATATTTTCAGATAATGTACAAATTTAAACTAATTCGCCCCTGAACGCACAATTATATGACGCCAACAGTGAATGCCTTACCGAGTAACCTTTTGCAAGAATCCGAACTAGAAGTGACAACAAAATGCCGTGAAGTATGAACCTTTACGAAAATTCTGATTTATTTTGTAAGTTAAAAAATTAGGTCATGTACGCACGAAACAAGGACAACGCAATAACTAACGTCCATGCCAGTGAGATAAATAAGGTAAAAGTTGACTTGTATGTCTAGAACATCAAGGTTGACGACGCGGATTGTCAAATCCACCTAAACCGTTTCAACTCGGCGAAGAATGCAACAGTTATCAATTCTAAATATGGAATTAAACGATCCCAAAATAAGAAATAATTAAAAATTTGATGAAAACAAACCTTCGCAAAAAACAAAAATCCAAAAACATTGCCAAAGGTTTTCAGTTAATTCTATAGCTGAACAGAAAATGCCTGCACGAATAAACTCAAGCCAACGCAATATTTCGTAAAATCACAATAAAGTCGTTAGATCAAGTTGATAAATAAATTATTAATAAAACAAAACACATTAAAGTAGGTAAAGGGATTAAAAAATAAAATACTTTTAAGTTGAAGTAAGTTAAATGTTATTGAAATCAACAGCATTCTCCGAAATGCCGTTTATTATTGTATTTTATGTACACTCTTTTCCTAAGTTTACTTTTAACGTATCTTGTGTGTTTGTTAGCTATTATTTCCAATGATTCTCCACTTTCACCAATATAAAATTTACCAAAATTGCAAGAAATTTTGTAAATACAACATTTATTATTATTTTCATTAAAAGGCTTACTAATAGTTGAAATTGAACGCAAAGAATTTTGAGAACTAAAACCTGTTTTAATTCTACATTTTTTACGTATTTTTTTAATTTTTTCAAAAATACTTGCAACATAGTGGCAACATATAGAGTATGGCTGTATCAAATTAATCAAAAAAAGATCAACCTAAGGAAATAATTGCGAGAGTTTTGAAAATTGATATGGTTGTTCCTTTGTACATAAAATTCAACATACTAAAACACCTAAAGGGTGGGGGGAGCATTTTAAGTGTGACTTTTCCTAGCGTTTTGCTTACTTTTCCGTAACTATCGATCCTACAGAAAATTTATTAGCATACAAAATGGTAGTATACAAAATTTCCTACAAAAAACGTTGTATTCATTTTTTAGTAGGAGTGATAATTTGTAAGTTTCATGCTTCGCGTAGCTGGGAACATCGTAAATATTAGTAGCTGTTCCAAGTAAGGTGGATTTATTGAACACCAAATCTGGCACTCGGTGAGTGGTAGGGGAAAGCGAAGGATGAGTACGGGCGGGTTTTTGTGTTTCGCTCTCATGAACAAATTCCCCTTGGCGAGGAAACATCCTCTCATCATTCCAGTCTTATACGTGTGTTAATTGCTTATACATGTTATGTATGTAGCATTTTACGTTTTGTTTGTTATAATTGTTTTACGCGTTGCATATTTTTTTACAGCATCCGTTTTTAAGGAATTTCGAATAACAATAATTGGATACTTGCCTGACCTCATAATGACTGAGAAATGCGTGATATGTAATGAAGGTGTTGAGAGTGATATTCGTATAATTTGCAAAAAAGGATTGGAGGGGTTACTCAGAGTCAGCATTACAAAGAAGGATGAATGCAGGACCGCTTCAAGGACAAATGCATTGCAGTAGCTCATGCGTCATGTCAAGCATCTTACACCAGACCATACACCATTTACTAACTGGTATTGCTAGTCCCACTAGCTCTACTTCAAACTGATATACTCTTTGTAAAACCAGGAAGATGGAAAGTTGAGACAAAAATATGTTCCTCCTTGGAGCTACAAAAGCTAGAGTTAGTCAAAGGCATCCTGTTCATTCACGAGTTCAGTGGGTACAACACCACTTTATCTATCTAAAAAAAGGCAAAGCAAATAGCGAAATTGTTTCATACAGACTACTCCAAAGCCACTGTAGATGTCTTTTATAACCCTCCATTCACACCTGAGGAGGTTTCAGAAGCAAGAGTTTAAACAGTTTAAACAGTCATAGATATTCTGCTTTCATAAAGTCTGCCAACAAGGTTAAGCTAGACCTTGCGACTTTACCACCTATAAGAAGCTCTGTCCAGCAGCACTCATGCATAGTCTTCCTTCAAGTGCAGGTATGGTTGGGTAATGGGTTGACACCAGAAGCATGAGGCTGGAAACGAGGCTTAGATGAAACCCTAGAACCTACGACAAATCATGACCCTGCAGCTCCATATTAAGTCATGAAAACCATATTCTGCAAGTGTGTCTTTGGTTGTGGCTTACGCTGTGGCTGTCGTATCTGTGGGAACTATGAAGGAAGCTGCACGAACAGTCCACCACCAGTAGACGACTACCTCGATGAAGATGAATAAGACATTTACCTATAATTTTTCAGTAAATAATTTGATGCTAAACATTAATCAGTAATATTTGATCATAAAATTGCATTTAAATTATAATTCTTTGTTTTTTTAATATATTTCTTAGCTATATCACCCAAGGCATGCCCATAAAGGCTTTATTAAGTCGGCTTTCGCTTTGTCTGCTTTTAACTTCCAAAGCATGACTCCTATTAAAAAAATAAATACAACCTTTCTTATAGATAATTTTATGTACTACCATTTTGTGTATTAATAAATTTTCTGTAGAATCGGTGGTTACGGAGATGTAAGCAAAAAACGAGGAAAAGTCACACATAAATTGCTCCCCCACCCCCGCGTCCCCCCACCTTCTAGTTTGTTGAATTTTACGTCCAAAGAATAGCCATGCCAATTTCCAAAGCTCTCGCAATTATTTCCTTAGATTTGATTAATTTGACTGGGCAAAGTAGTGTCAGTTCTTATAATATTATTTTGACTGTGGTTTTCAGCTTTTATGATAGCATTGTCTATAAGGCTTCTTTTATAAAACTAGTTTTAGAATCAAAAATGGCTTTATTGGCAGTAAATAATAGATTACATAAGATATCTAGATGCAGTCGTTATTATTACTTTTTCTCTTTCTATGCAAGCGAATCAGAAGTACAAACGGCAATATTTGACTCGGGAGCTGAAAAGATTTCAAAAAGTAATTAATAGTGTTCATATGGCTGAATATCAATCAAAAACTGGAAACCTATTACGCTCCCAATAATACCCAGATAATAAAAAAACCGGAAGTTAAAGAAATATGAAGTGGATCTGAGTTAAAAATACTTTAATTGAATTTCGTGTTCTAGAAATTACAATCATTGTAGTGATATCCAGTGTAGAAAGAAGATGCGATTCATAAGCCTAACGGCGCACGTTGCTTACTCCACAGAGTAATTGGAGAGATTTTATTAGTCGCGTATTTCCAAAACCCATTCGGGGTTATTGCGAGCCATCAGAATTATGCTATACTCTGTACGGAGAAGGCGACCTCTGTAACGCTTGCCATTAAAATGGCAGACCACCCGTAGTTCAAGTTAGATTGACTTTGGGGTTGGGCTCACAGTTATAACACTAAGTTTAGAGGTCGGTTTGTTGAACCCAGAAGGAATGTAGGATCTCGGCAACCTCTTCGCAGTTAGCGTCAAGGTAGAAGGTAGATTTGAGACGCAGGTCATTATAGTACAAAGGGAAGATGAGGAACTGCGCATCTCGAAATCGATTTAAACATCAAGATAAGTAAAGCACCATTATTGTCTATCCCTTCCCCTTGACTTATGCAATGTTTTGGAAGCATTGAAAACCTTGTTCGTCGGTAAAAGTGGTTTCCTTGCTGAAATAAGTACTACTAGGTCGGCTCTGAGCTCCCGTTCTCATTAGGGCTATCTGTCATTGCGAAATCACGCTACTATTATTAGCGTAATACCTTTAGCCGTTTTGGCAGACACCTATTTTAAGCACATGGGAATATGTAAAAACTCGAATTTTAAAAACCTCTCTCTATATGAGGCTATTCAACTAATTAGTTTGTCAAGTTGCATACATCAGAAACTTCCCTAGGATTGTCGTACTGACAGGGGTTCCAAGATCAACACTCTAGCTTGATAGGGAAAAAAGCACATAATCTCATCACTGCCCCATAATGATTCATTTTATAGATTTAGAAAGTTGACGAAATAGTTTTACCTTACCCCTTCCAGAAAACAAGTTCTAAATTTTACTCAGTCATCCAACCTTTTTTCGAAAGTTTACCAAAAACCGTTTCTTAACATTGCATATTAATTAAAAAGTATAATAACGAAGTTAGTTAGTTAGAAACTAGATAGAATATTTAATGAAACGGTTATTAGGGAAAATGATTACTTAAACTGATTTGTTTTAGCCTTAGTACCGTGTTTTTGAAACATGACAATTTCCTTTTACTCTCATGGCTTCAACTTTTATAAGGATTTTGTCAAGCCCATTAGAATCAATCTTGGAGGTGTTCGAATTCCCATTAGCGAATGCTTACGCGCCAAATATTCCAATAACAGGTCTATCATTTTGTTTGCTTTTAACCAGGTTTTGAACCCACCATCTTTTGGGTTCAAAAGCAAAGATACTAATCGCTAAACTACTGAAACTGTTATATTTTTGTGAATATTTTGATGTAAAGTTACGACATATGTCCAAAGGATTTAGTATACAAATAAAAAGGGGAATATACATAATTATCCTTCGAGGTACTACCCCGGCCTTTATCTACATACGTAAATCTTCTTCGAAGTTACTGTCATGCGGGCATGGATTTTTGAGCCTTCTTAAAACGTGATCCCTAAAGTCAAGTAAACGGAAAAAAATCATTAGAAGCAAGACTAGCGAACATAATAGGTGGTTCAAAACAGGCATACCTCGCTGAGCCAAAAACTGTTAGTTAAGGACCGTGCAGTTTACTGACGCGTTATTGTACACCATAATTTTCTCACGCGTGCACGACGTCTTGGTAGCAAACGTTTCAGGTTTATTCGACAGAAACGAATTTCATACAAAAGATTTTACCTTTGCCGTCTTTATTATGAATCTTTGTGGGTTACATTAAAAGAAATCACCATTCCAACGACATTAAACTAGGAATATAAGAAATACCAGAAAAGACAGATTCTGTTCAAATAGTAGTGAAATTTTCGCAGATTCCTAAACGCCTTGTATTTCTCTCGTGTTAGGATGTTCGGCATAAATCATTAACAAATCTCGAGCTTAACTAAATTTTTATTGATGATGATTCGCATAATTTGCTGATATCTACTTCTTCTGCTATGTAACGCAGACTCAGTCACCGAAGCACTACATTATCTGCATGCGCTCCTTGTGGCAGTTCATTACTAATCCTAGCTTTAGCTTTTAAATCAGTTGTACATATATTTTCTGACTACAACGTCCTTTGATCGACGTTTTGAGCATCTCCGTGTTATTCAATTTTAAGCAGAGTTTAATTTCGTGTCGTTGCATCATTATTGTTCGGCATCAACTCTTGTATAGGCAACGCTTGCGTATCGGCATAGTCAATGCCGATACGCATATACGCATTCATTAAATTTGAGATATCCGACTATTCACCAAACATTTAATTACGCTTTGTAGACTGCTAATTACTATTTCATATACCTCGGTATATCGAAACTGAAATAATTGTAAACATTTTAAGTTTTTTTTTGTAAATATCTGTGAATTGTATTTGTCCATCTAAATTTATAAAGTTGTTAAAGACGTATAAATAATTATGAATTATTTTGTTAATTTAAAATTAATATCAATTCTCCACGGTATAATAGGCACTAGAGCATTTAAAATTTTTAATTCTGTAGAATAATTTGCATTCCTCATTTCTAGTTGCAAAACTTAAACGTCAAGGTCCGTGTGTGGTAGTTTTCATATTTATATTTTATTTCGAAGCAGTCTAGACTAGGTTATTTCAAAATCTAAAGAGACCGCTTTTTCGAAGAAAACACTTTGTGACGTTTTCAAATAGCAATGAAAGCTACACGAGGAAGACAATGAATTTACATTCTACTCGGTGATAGTTCAGTCGTGCTGGGCGGATCCTGGTGACGTCCTCAGTAACTTGGAAGGCTCTGTTCGTTTGACTTTGCGGTCGGTATACCTGTAAAATGATTATTTACCGGTGGACGTCGTTTGTTAAAATGACGTCGCTCGAACTTCGGTCATGAAACGATCTTTGGTAATATTTAATTGATGATCGTTTCGGTTCTCGGCGGTATTAAAAAGAAAGGTAGTAATAATAATTTATTCACAAAATTAAACGGAAATTGGAACAGCGTATTTACATAAATCAAATCAAAAGTATAATAGTTCAAAACGAAAATAAAATAAACACTTTTCTGATAGCAGACAAAAATGGATTATTTACAATCATATACGTATGCATGAAAAGTTAGCTTTTGTATGAGATTTATACGACTGTTAATATTTGATGTCGCGGCATTGAAGCAAGTCGTCGGCGCAGCGTGTTCTATCTCGGCCAAGTTCTACGTTCTTGCTAGGTCTGAGTACGAGGTCGGCAGTATGCTTCGAGATCTGAGCATGGGCGCGTCGTTCTTGGCGGCCTCCGTGTAGTTTATACAGGGGACGGATATCTGGTGCGGTGGCGTTAGCATATACTCGTGAACCTTCTTGCCACTCAGTATCGCTAAGCGTCACGATGTTTGGCGTCCATGGCAGATCGCTTTATAGTTAAATTCATATTCGCGTTCTTTATTAAGCTAACATGGATTTCGACGGTTTTCTTTGTCTGTTATCTAATCAATTTGGATAAAAAAATATTTACTTTTACTAACTTATTGCATGTCGTGACGCAATATTGCGTAATAGTATTTAATTAGTTTTCATTAATTAATATTTATATCATTTGAGATTGTTGCTTATGTTAATTATTATTAATTATCAAAACTATCTTGATTGATTTTGGATGGTAAACGGTGATTTATGCGTCAGGTTGTACAATCTTTATTGATTAACTTATAACATATTTTATAATAGCGTTTAATTAAGTAATTTATTCATTTGCAATTTAAATTAAAATTATACACTCGCGCACGTGATTTAAAACTTTATTAAAGTTTGTTTTGTCTAAATTAAGTCTTAATTGATACACTTGCAGAATCACTAATATAGCGAAAACACGTAAAATTCTCAGAATTCTATTAAACCTGATTTGGCGACATTACTACGGTTCCACGGGAAACGTCATATCTTCCCTTACATTATTGCTTGCTGGATATTTAATTTTATCAAATAATAGGTATAATTCGCGTTTCTAGTCAGTAGATTCAAGACATTGCCTGTTTTTATTTTAAATGATGCTTACGAGGCCAGTGCTGTTTGAAAATATTTTTCCGAGCGCGATTAAAAATGTAAAATTGACACTCCTGGTTTTTCCTCGATGTTTATAAATTATTTTTATTATTAATGAAATCATAATTCTAAAGTGTATTTAATACATTTATTACAATTTAGCATAATGTTTCCCATGTTGGACTATACGTGAGCATTAATTTGTGCTAAGAGTCCCGAAATATTGCAATGAATTTGCGATGGATTATAATCTGCATTTTTATAATTATTAGTCACATTTCATTGCCTAGAATTTTAATTTAACTATATTTTTGACCTATTGTCATCGTTTATACGAAAAATCACACAGTTTAGTTATTACATCTTTCTGCAATCACGTTAGATGTATTGATAACAATTGGGATCTTATATATTAATCACATCAATTTCAGAATAATGTCCTATTAATTTACATTTGCTTGGAACATTTATTTCCACAAAATTGTCAATTTTGTGGTGCCCATAATATCTTCTCGCTTTGTATTAAATGTTCTTAACCAAGACTTTTCAGCTTTATAATTTAGGGTACATTTATGATCAAAATTTCATAAAATAAAGCCCTACTTATCCTACTTTCTGCAACAGAAGACCTAGTCAGACAAAGCAATATTTAAGTGCTGTGGGCGTTACGCTAATAGGTACAAACCGCACAACCTTCGGAAGCGAACAAACTATTTTTCAAACTATCTCACTTAGGTAATAGTTAGGTTTCAAAATAATACACAATGTACCAAACGAAGTACATTTAAATCTGAAGCCTTTGCTAAATTTGTAGGATACATAAATATTAATATAAATCCCACATATATATATATATATATATATATATATATATATATATATATATATATATATATATAT
>JAHWXV010018603.1:0-11307 GCA_024586415.1 Phrixothrix hirtus | reverse complement strand
CGACCTCAATGATTTGAATCCTATCACGCCTGCACATTTTTTGGTTAGAAGACCACTAACAACCGTACCTGAACAAGATATGCGCTCTATACCACAAAACTGAGTTACTTGTTACAATTTATTGCAAAAACTTAAAACAGCACATATGGGAACGTTGGAGTAAAGAGTACGTCTCCGAACTTCAAGTTCGTACTAAATGGAAACGCTTCCAAGCTCAACTAAAGCCTAACACTTCGGTTTTAGTAAAAGAATCCAACTAACCTCCTTCGTTATGGCAATTGGGACATCTTATCAGGACGATTTCTGGTAAAGATGGCCTGGCCCGGAGTCGACGTGATTAGAACTCGAAATGAAGAATTTAAACGCTTTTTATCCAGAATCTATCCATTACCCATTCCAAAATTCATTGAAAGCGATGCCTTTCAAGGTCGGGGGTAGTGCCTTTATGACAGCAACGACATACTACAATGCAACCTGCCAACATTAAATTTATTTATATTATTCAATTTTTTACAAATTTATTTCAACCTTGCAAATATTTTCGTTAGTTTTCAGTATTAAAAGTTTAAGATTAATCAAAATAGTATTTTACGTTTCAATGTAAGTACCTGGTGCGATAAGAGGGAGGTAAGAGTGTTGCAATAGCGCAGTCTATGAGTGCGAGATCGGTGACCGGACTAAACGGGTCTATCTCGTATTGTGCAGTTTAAAGTTTATTTTGAGTAATTATTCAATTACTAGTATTCTTTGCGATAAGTACCTGTGAATTTGAATTGTGTGATGTCCAGACAAATTTGCCGGGTTGAGAATTATATCTGCAGTAAGTTACGTATGTGTTTCAATAATTGCATTCTATTTTTTTTTAAGATACCAACAATTACGAAACTATTGCTATTAATACGTTTTAAACTATATATAAGGCAATAAGCAAATTTATTTACGACAATTTCAATATTATTTTCCCTGATGTTAATTGTTAATTTCATCGAACTAGTTATATAAATGTAAGTGCAGCGATAAAGTCACATCAGCGATGAAGAAATTCACAATATCTGCTACCATTGCGCCTAGAGATTTTAAAGATTTCCTCGGAGCAAGCCTTTTTTTCCAGCGTAGGTTTACATCGCTGCCAGTTTTGATGAGATGCCTCAGAGTCTTCATCTAAAAGGATTTCCAATCATCTTTCCATTGCCAAGTTTATGATAATTCTACACGAATATTTGTCACGACCCAATTTAAAACTAGCCCGGACCACCTTCCAGCCGGCGGAAGCCACGTTAATAGCGAACACCAACTAGGCTATTGCGGCATGAGGGGAAGGGTCAAAATTAACGACAGAAATCGCGGAACTGTTCTGTCACCAATCGGAAGCTATACGGTACACAAGTCTGTTGGGGTGCCACTGTCACTACCCGCGGTGAGAGGCATTGTCAGATTTTGTTGGCGTTCTGTGCCTAATGAACAAAATCTTTTTTTTTAACTTGCCGCCGAATGTTTTTGGAAACGGTGTTGTTGACAAGACAACAAGAAATAAGTAAATAAGTTTCCTGTCGGATTAAAAACACGAGAGACGCGTTTTGGTACGCTCCATGACGATTTGGAAATTAATAATTAAATATAAACGTGACAATTAAATGTAATTTTTCACGCCTGGTGGATTTCGGCGACATTTACAATTGGTACGAATTCGTCGCGTAGATGTGTAAAAATCGGTCCTGTGTGTGTGGTTCTTTGTTTGAAGCGTTCGGTGTGTTTAGGGACTTCGCATAACATAGTATGGCAGAAGACCAGACCTAAGAAATGGAATAGCGTATCTCTGGCAATTGGCCTGTTTTTTTCCACCCCGGTTGCTGCTTTTTTGAACGTGTGATGTTCTTCTGCGGACGCAGGAACTCATGAATCAATCACGACGCACAATTTTGGTGTTTGAAAATCAAACAACCCTATAAATTGACGAATAAAAACTAAGGTACACTTTTATATTGTTCTCTTATTTTCTTAGTGTTGGCCTATGAAAGGCGTAAGCGAAATGCCAACGTGTATCGGCGAGAATTCAGTATAAGCCACATTCCGGCGGCCAGCCCCTTTTTGAGGTCAGCTTAAACCTTCCCGTGTGAAGGGAGATTATTACTACATACCTTCTGCATCGGCCGTGGACGCATACTTGGGTTGACTATATATATAAACCTATATTAACCCTAATTTTAGTGTTTAGTAGTTTGAGTAGCCCTTCCCGTAACTTTCGAATTAGGGCAAATCCAAGAGATGGTGAAGTTATCTGTAAAACCTTTTTATAACCTGTTGTTTTGTATGTATGCTCAATAATCAATTTTCTTTATCAATGGATGTCATGTCATTTAACTAAACTGTTATTTTTGAACGTAGCCTAAGTTAATTGATAATACCTTGCATTTCAGGGGATATGTACTAATTAAGGTACCCCTTTAGATAACGATCTGAATTGATATTAATATTTGGGGCCCTAACAAAGGGCAACTCCGGGACACAAATTCACAAGAGGTCAGGGAACTGTTTATACATGTTCCGAGAATGGTTCCATACATTGAGCGGCCTATTTGAAGTAGCGGCGTCCTCCTATATCTCAACTCATTGTACATATTTTCAGCGACTTCCTATATAGCGCATACGGTGCTGGTGTACTTCACCTACAATCTATCCCTACTCCGAAGAGCTAGCAGCCACCAGTATCATTGTTGGGCATATCGCCTAACGCGCCCGTGACAGCATGTTCAAAAGGCAACGACTAAAGAGAAAAAACTGCTCGCTTGCGTTTATCTACCCGTAAAGTAATGAGTAATCCACTTGTAAGAACAGGTCCCGCCCTACGCCCTCTGATGTGACGTAGGTTCTACTCGGACCTACTCCTAAGTCTATAGGCTTCACAGGTAACACTCTTAAAGGTGAATCTAGTCAAAATAAAACAAGCAATTGGGGGGAGGGCAATTAGCCAATATAATGAATTCAAGCCCAAAATAGAATATCACAATTATAACGGGTATTATTTTGAGCAATCAAAATATTACATATTACGGTCTGAAAGGTGAATCTAGTCAAAATAAAACAAGCAATTGGGGGAGGGCAATTAGCCGATATGATAAATTCAAGCCCAAAATAGAACATCACAATTATGATGGGTATTATTCAGAGCAATCTTCCCGTATAGTAATAAATCAAAATATTAACTAAACTAAATTAGGGTATACAAATGCCATCGATTAAACTGAGTCAAAATTAAACGGCATATATGGTGTCGCTACCACCATCCTTCTTTAACTAAATTTACTGGTGTAAATACAGTACATAAGTATATCTTACAACGGCCTGCGGATGTTAATACAGAAAAGTAGTGTTTACAGCTAATACAAGGCTTTCTTCGTTTCCTGCTAAGCAACAATTTCCCACCAAGAAGAGACATTCAGCACTGGGAGGCTCCATAAATACTGCAGGCTTCAACACATCCCTTGCAGTAACGTAAGAGATAGTTATAACTTTTTCTACACTCTAAAAATACCTCGTATCACAACGCGAAAGGGGGAAGGGTGCAGATGCTGCTAGAAAATATGCTCTCTGAATCCCAGATCACGCCAAAAAACTACCATTGAGCCTACAATGGTGTCCCCAATCCCATAAAATAGTTATTTACAGGCAAAATATACACACATTGCGCGCGAAACCCTTTTTGCCCTTATCTCGGTCACAAAACAAGCTTTTACTATTCCTTACCCCGCATTAAATAACTTCTAGACGCGAAATTCGGCTGAATCACAACAAACAGATACGGCGCATCAAATACTTCTCGTCGATCATTTAAACTTAAACCGTCCGCCAATATGTAAGCCTCGTGTACTTTATGCAGTGCATTACCAAAGCTTTTAGATGTCACGAAAAACTGTCAGATTCTGTTGACGTTCTGTGGCTAATGCACAAAATCTTTTTTTTTAATTTTCCGCCGTCTGTTTTCCGAAACGGCGTAGTTAACAGGACAAAAAAAAGAAAAATAAATAAATAATATTCCTGTCGGATTAAATATACGATAGACGCGTTTTTCACGTCTGTGTTGATCAGGAATCTAATAATTACAGTAAAGGTGACAGAGAAATGAAATTTTCACGTCTGATAGAGTTAGGCGACATTTATAATTAATACGGATTTGTCGCATAGTTGGTGTGAAAATCGGTCGTGTGTGTGTTGGCTCTTTATCTGAAGTGTTTGCATGTGAGCTTTAGAATACCGCATAATTTAGTGTGGCGGAAGACCAGACCTAAGAGATGGGATAACGGATCTCTGGCGATTGACCTCCTCGTCCTACCCTGGTAGCTTCTGCGGACACTGGAACCAATAAATCAGTCACGACGAACGATTTTGGTGTTTCGAAATCTAACAATCCGGTAATTTGACGAAACAAACTAAGATACCGCCTTGTTTTATGATTCTCTCGCTTCTTTATTGGCGGCCAGTGAAAGGCGTAAGCAAAGTGTCAACGCGTATCAGCGAGAAGTCAGTTTAAGTCACGTCCTGACTGCCCGCCCCTTACAGAGGCCAGATTAAACCTTCCCGTGGGAATGGAACTCATTACTACATACCTTCTGTTTAGATCGTGGACACATACTTGCGTTGACTGTACCTCAGTACATATATGAACGCTAGTGTTATTATTTGGTAGTTTGAGTAGTCCTTCCCGTATCTCTTGACTAAGGCTGGATTCAGGGGACAGAGAAGTTATCTGTAACTTGTTTTTGTAAAGTGTTGTATTGTGTGTACGCTAAATAAATTATTTCTTTTGAATAGGTGTCATGTCATTCAACTAGTCTTTTATTGTGGCGGTAGAATGAGTTAATTGATAACACTTCGCATTTCAGAGGATATGTATTAATCAAGGTCTCCCCTTTACATCACGAACAAAATTAATATTAATATTTGGGCCGTCAACGAAAGGCAACCCCGGGACAAAATCATAAATGGCCAAGGAACTGTTTGTATCTGTTCCAAGGATAGTTCCACGCCGTGAGCGGCAATCTGGAGCAGTGACGCTCTTTCTTTTCCTATATCTCGAATTCCTTTAGCGCGCGGACGGTAGTGGTGTACTTTATTGGGAACCCATCCTATTCTGAAGAGCTAGCGGCCATCAGTGCCGTTGGTGGGCGTAACACCTAACGCGCCCGTGACAATAATTTAATTGGCGCCCAACGTGGGGCCCAAAACCACCAATAGTTTAGTTGACTCCAAGCGGGGCTCCAAAATTACTAAACGTTTATTAATTTTTGACGTTTCCACTTTTAGATATACTTCTACATATTTGTAAATCTCCACTGTATTGTTAAATTAGAGCCTAATTAGTTACCTTAAGGTGATCGTATCACGAGATTCACAGTGCAAACCTCAAGTCCTCCCAGGCAAAGAAGATAAGAACAACCTAAGAACAACAGGAGTACTGGATGGATCATAAAGCCGACCACGCGAAATCCACACCAAATACCACTACTGCCCAGAGAGAAGAAGAAAAGGGGGCCCAAGATAACTCAAACGGACTAACAAGACGTAGTCAAAACAAAAACAAGACGATTCCGTTGGTAGCCTAAAAACCCTCCTAAATATACTACAAACGAAACCGAAATTAAAAAAAACGAAGCGAAAAGGCACACTGCCCATGCAGTGTCCCAAAGTATGCAACCCAAGCCGAAGGCCAAGATGGAAGATGGTAAATAAAAATGGTAAGTTAGTCGTCTCTTACAACATGCAGCCCAACCTCCGGTTGTGGTATTGTTACACCGCCACAACACGGGCGGTACGAGATGGGGAGTGAAGCTCAGACTCTAAAGCTGCTCCATACCGCCCGCATCTTCTAATAAGGATCGAACAAAAAGGTCTTTTCCCAAAATCAATGAGTAATCATACTATAATGGAGCACAGGCTTCTACCCCGACTACCAAAACCGTAGGGCGGAGGTGTGGAAGTCCACTTAACCAAGGTACCTAATCGTTTTACCCCTAAATGAAACAACTGAGCGCATGGTCACATGTCCAGCTCTCCACAACGATCACCCAATCTCTGCAGTAGCCTGCGAGCTCCAGGACGTACCTAAACGAGCACATACCGCCGCGACTTGTGGTAGGTAAAGCCCACTCAAAGCAAAGGGAAGCATTAAAGGCTCGAAGTCGAAAATGGCATCCAGTTGTCTCTTAAGGACAATCTTTCCCCACGGAACTTACCAGATGCCCGAAGACGAATCCAGGCGAGTGGTTAGCAGCGATTGACGCGAATCTGTGTTAATACGACGCTAAAGAAGCGATAAGGAAGGAACAGAACAGTAGAAACGAGTAAGACGAGAAAGGAAGAGATAGAGAAGGGGGAGGAACAGTTATACATCGGTCGCACAGTCCAAATCGGTCACGTCGAAGACAGTCTCGTTAGTCAGTCCGATGTAGTGTCTGCCTTCAAATCCTTGGCGTGCCATACGTCTTTTGACGTACTTCCTAGCTCGTACGACTGGTACGAAACCTTCCTTCGAATCAAGAAGGGACCGATAAATTTCAGTGCTAACTTAGCTGTAATAAAGCGTAAAGCATCTGACAAAACGCAATTTATTTGCCACACGGTATCTTCTACTTCGATGGTAGCGAGACGATGCCGCAAATTACACTGCCCTTCATTCTCCTCTGAAGCTATCTTAATTCACTTCGCGATATCCTCGTGCAACTTTGCCAGCGCAGGAGGCATACGGCTAGTGTCTACAGCGGTTGATGATGGAACATCACCTTAATCTGCGGAGAGATCTTCGAAACGAGAATTACCCTCCAAAATCATATTTCGACAGAAATTTGTGAAATACGGAGATGCTCCCAGAACTTCATGCGATTCTGAACGAATATTACACGTAATCTTCTATAGATATTTGTCCCAAGTTTGTTGATTCTCCTGGACGTATGAGCACACGATTCACCCTTTAACTGGGATTCGCTTGTGCATGATAATAAGCATTAAGCCTTAATCTCGTACCATACGGTGCAGTCATCCTGCTAAACTATTTACTACGAAACTGCATACCATTATCACACAAGATAACTGGAGGAACTCTAAACATTAAGAAAACGTCATTTACAACACGTTGCGTAACCGCAACAGCGGTAGCGGATCGAAGCGGAAATAGAAATGGAAACTTAGTAAAATAGTCTACACAACTAAGATATAGGAATATCCTTGAGGCGAACGCAGTAAAGGGCAACTATGTGGGTAGCGGTCATTTGCCATGGTTTATGGACGCTTGGCTGGACTGCCATACGCCCTAAAGGACGTTTTTGCCTTGACTTTTGAGCCGCACACACCGAACACCTTTTTACATATTTAATGATATCAGCCTTCATCTTAGGCCAATAATAGTGTTGAGAAACCCAATCGTATGTTTTATGGATGCTAAAATGTCATGAGGTAGGTTCGTCATGTAGTGTTTAAAAAATTCCCATACGTTCTGCCTTCAGAATTACTCGTTGCCAATTATCTTCCTCGTTACTCAACTCAGAGTAGCGACTTGGAAATTGTTCGAATAGATTCCCATCACTGGCTCTCCATCGGTTATACCGAATAGGATTAGCGCTTACCAACTTAAGCATCTTCGAGGTCCACTTATCAGGTGGATCTGCCGAAGAAATATCCAGATTTAGTTTACCTTCCAAAATAGAGGAGGTAGTAAGAGTGTCAATCACTGGAATCGTTCGGGACAGGGTATCTGGAACCACATGTTCTTTTCCCTTCCTGTGAATAATATTATAATCATACTGTTGAAGTCTAACTGCCCATCGAGGTAGTCGGCCTGATGGATCTTTTAAATTGTGTAACCAAACCAATGTATAGTAATTTGTAACAACCGTGAAATGGGAACCTTAAACATACGGTCTAAGTTTTTCGATAGCCCATAAGACTGCGAGACATTCTTTCACCATTACGGAATATTTCCGCTCGTTCTTATCAAAGGAACAGCTTAAATAGCAAACTACTCGTTCTTGTCCATCAATTACTTGTGTTAACACTGTACCAATACCAAAATTAGAAGCATCGGTCTGCAAGCAAGAAGGGATCGAAAAATTAGGACATGTCAAACCAGGAGCGGAGACCAAACGATTCTTAATTGACTTAAAAGCGGCTTCACTAAGTTCGGACCAACCACATTTAACACTTTTCTTCGTGAGTGAAGAAAGTGGTGCGATGATGGTGGGAAAATTAGGAATGGAACGTCGATACCATGAAGCCATGCCAATTATTCGACGAACTTCTTGTACATACCTGGGCGTGTGAATCTTAAGAATGGCTGCCACTTTGTCTGGATCAACCAGTAGACTTTTCGAATTTACCACATAATCTAAGTATTTAAGCTCGGCTAGGCAAAATTTATATTAAGCTTTCGTCGGTCAAACGAGTCATCATGTCCGCTAAAACTCTCAAATGTGTCTCAAAATCAGGTGTGGAAATAATTACGAATACATAAGGTTCAAATTCTGGACCTAACACCGCATCGATTAATCTTTGCCACGAACCTGGGGCATTCGATAAACCAAACAGCATCCTTTTGAATTGGGACAACCCTCTAAGAGATATAGTAAAGGCTGTATATTATTTCGCCTTTTCCTCCAGCAGAATCTGCCAGTATGCCGACTTAATATCCAACGAATTGATGTATCGAGCATCCCGGAGACGATCTAAAATTTACGAAACATAAGGGAGGGGTCAGAATCTTTCTCGGTAACCTTATTCAACTTGCTAAATTCCACACAAAACCTATAAGAATTGTCCTTTTCCTTAACCAACACAATCGAATTCGACTACATACTTGTAAATTTCCCTACCACACCTAGTTCAAGCATTTTGTCCAATTCTAAATTGATTTGTCTTTGAATCACCGGAGAAACTGGATAGTATCGTTGCTTAATTGGGGGAGATAAAGTATTAATACTGTGCTTCCCGGACCTAGCACAACCTAAAATATCAGTAGCGGATCGAAGATGTTTATTGACCAAAGACTCCAACTGCTTTTTCTGTTCCTGAGTCACCTCACTATATTGTTGTATAGATTTTGATGGAGACAAACCGTGTCCAAAACAGGGGCGTCTGAGAAATGAAATTCGCCTTTAAATATATCTGGTACGATAGCAAAGGCCTTTCAGAAGTCAACACCTAAAATCAACGAATGAGGTACTTTGGGTGCGACTAACACATTGAGGGTGGCTGTTTTTCCACACAAACCAAGCGGTTAACGAAACCGTACCAACACTGGTTATAGAATCTCCAGGATAGCGCCTTCCATCCAGCAGTGCCTAAAATTGCGCGAGTCGCACCAAAATCCAGCAAACCTTGGAGCTATATTCCCAAAATATCATTATCAACATAGGGTCGCTTATCACCGAATCTTTGTCCTAAAACATAATCTAAGATGACTTTGTGCTGATCGTATACATGGTTCCTAGAATGGATCATATTTTGAAAAGGTCGAGCCGAAATAACAAAGGTGGGAAAAGCACTCTTGGTTGCATCACCCTTTAGTTTGTCACGAGCGCTTTTGGCTTTACGCCGCAACAACAGTACTTGTGGGCACTATCTCATCAAAGGAGGAAGGGTTCCTAAGAAGTTCACCAGCATCATCAGCGCTCTACTAGAAATCGGCGTATAGGAAGGGAAAGAGGGCGCGACTACTCCGGATTGCCGCTCAAGATATGGAACTGTTCTCGTAATAACTAGAAGCATTTCCCTAAGCCTTTTGTGAATTTTTATCGGGGTTCCTTTTATCAAGACCCCAAGGTTTAGTATAAATTTTTGATCGCGGTTTACAGGAGAACCTTAACTAGTACATATCCTCTAAAATTTAAGATATTATCAATTAGCTTATTCTATTGTCAAAAATAAAAGTCCAATTAAATGACAAGACATCTATTGACTACAAAATGGGGTTAATTAACATACACACACACACACAACTAACAGTTACAAAAAGGTTACAGAATAACTTCCCCATTCCTTGAATTTGGCCTTATTGAAGAGATAGAAGTAGGACTACGCAATTCAACTGACACTAAAATTAGGGTAATCTATATTTAGACACCGTCAACGCAAGTATGCGTGCACAATCTCCACAGAAGGTATGTATTAGTGATCTGCCGTCACACGGGAAGGTTTAAGTTCTTACGCCTTTCTAAGATCAACAGCAAAGAAGCGAAAGAACAATAACAAAAGAGAGAGTACCTTAGTTTGAGTTGTTGAATTACCCAAAATGGTCCGTTGTGATGGCTGTATGGGTTCACGCGCCTGCGCGAGAACTTCACACGTTCAAAGAAACTGCTACGGCGTGAAACGCGCTGATCAATTCCCATTCTATCTCTTAGGTCAGGTCTTCCAACATTTGACACTATGTTGTGTCCCTAAACACACCGAACTTTTTTTATTTTATTTTAACACAAAGCCAACACACGACCGAATTTATTGCCCTAACTACTCAACGAATGCGCACCCGCTTTTGAAATGTCAGCGAACCCTTTCAGACATCAGGAAATTACGTTTCTCTGTCGCACCTACTGGAACTATTAGATTCTTAATCGACACGGACGTGAAAGAAACGCGTATATCGTGTTTTTTTATCCGATTACGAAACCAACCAATTTATTTACTTTTCTCTAAATAAATTTCTATTTATTTTTTTTTATCCTTTTTCCCGTTGTTCTGTCAACAACGCCGTATCTAACAAACAATTCCATGGCAGCAACTTAAAAATATCTTTGTCCTTTATTAGCAGACCTCCACCAAAATCTGGCAAGTTGTCTGAATTATTTGATGAGCAAGTAGAACAGTTACGAATCGTGAAGTTCTTTTTCCCCACAGCGAAAATAAAATAACCTGGAACGCGACATTTGACGGTCTCTTGCCATATGCCTAAACTGTGCACATTTCCAACATTTAACTCCTCGTCCGGAAAAAGTTTTCCTAACCTGGGGGGTTAGCTTTCCTGGGTACCAAATTGTTTTCGCCCATGACATCACATTCAAAGGTGCCGGTACTTCCACATATGCCAAATCAGGTTGTAACGTTCATAGAAACCGACAGAATAACGCGAAACACGATCTAAAAGAATTCCTAAAAATTTTCGCTATATTCATAAATACGGAAGTGTAATTAAGAAACATTGAATTAAGGACTTCATAGACTTCAAGAAAGTGTCAAGTACCGTGCGCGAGTGTCTTAGTTTAAGTTAAAATTAATAGTAGAAAAATTGCTTAATTAAAAGCTGCATTAAAAATGCTATAAAGC
>JAHWXV010018595.1:0-16974 GCA_024586415.1 Phrixothrix hirtus | reverse complement strand
TCTTGTTTTGAAAGGACTAAGAAGTTTGTCAAATTTGCTCTAGATCAAGATTTATTTTTTCAAAGCTTTTATCAAAAAAAGGATTCTTGAAAATTTTTGCAATTTTGCTTAGATAACAGAATCGGACAATCAAGGTAAAGCGAATAAAGAACTCAATGTGAGGGTTAGATGAGGTTTGCGAAGACATAGGAAATAGGAAGAAAACCGAAACAACTGTGTTTTAATTAATATTAAAGCACATAAAAATGGATGGGAAGAAGAATTTATAAAAAAATTTAGAAAACTATAAACTGCTTCTTTATTCAAAGGAAAATCTTCTCACGTGAAACGTTTCTCAAGTTTGCTCTAAACCAAGATTTCTCCCTTCAATGTTTCTGCAAAAGAAAAACTAGCAATGGTGATTTAAATATGTTTCAGATAGAAGAGTCGGGCATCAAGACAGAGCGGACAGAGCGCTCAAAATATAACTGAAGGAATCCCAAATAATTAGGATCGAATTTTAATAAAAATCAAAGGGAATGAATAAGAAGAAGAGATATGTGAATGAGATAAAAATGACACTTGCATCCTTGTTCATAAGATTCTACTGAAAATGTACGCCTAAACTACCTACAGAAGAATTTACGCCTCAGCAACCATGTTGATGATCAAATTTTTTGCCACGCGAAATCTATTTCAACGAACAGGAAAAAGAGCAGAAACGTTTCACTGACGAAAACAGCGCCACTAATCCTGGAAGAAAAGGAAACCCAAGATGAAAGTGGGTTTTTTATTGATTAGTTGCTGAACAAGAAAGATGGGACAAATTAGAAGCAGACGACGAAGATGTATAAATCGATTTTTTAAATTTTTTCCTCGTTTGTAATTAGCATTTTTACCGGTTCTGGTCACTTTGGACGTGCAAGCAGGTGTAATAGGTGGTTACAAGAAGTTTTCTCAACGCCCTTTGGATGATTTTCGAAGCATTAGAACCACTTGCTTTCTTCATTTTTTAAGTCTATTGGTATGTTTAGCGTAAACTTGAGACAATTTTTCAAAACACAAGTTTTTCTTCTGTTATGTTCCTAAAATCTCGAGAGAGAAAGAGAGAGAGAGAGAGAGAGAGAGAGGGAAAGAGAAAGAGCGAGAGAGAGAGAGGGTAAAAGAGAGAGAGAGAGAGATAGAGAGGTCAGAAACAATAAACCCAACAATTCTTCATTATTTCAAAGGAAGAACTTCTCATGTGAAAATGTTTTTCATGTTTGCCATAGAAAATTATTTCTTCGGCGCTTTTTCAAAAGAAAAACTATTCTTAAAAGTGACCATCACGTTCAAATTTGCTCAAACACAAGAATTGGACATCAAGGCAAAACGGATAAAGAGCTCAAGATGAAGTTCAGAGATGTTTGAAATAGGATGACAACGAAAGGGAATCGAAGTAACTGATTTCTGGTTAAAATTTCAGAAACCCACAAAAATAGGATGAGTACAGCATAAATATGGCTAGCTATTGTAAAAAAAACAGAGCAGCTTCAGCAGAAGGTTGAAAAATGCTTCAATTTTGACATAAATTAGAATGCTTGTGACTTTACCAACTCGGTGCTGAAATATGTTGCCGCGAAAACAAATAGGAAAAAGGAGAAAAAAAATCAGCATCAATGAAGAATGTTTCGGGAGAGGAGCAAAGAATACCGACACAGCAATGAAACTTTCTTCTTCAATTGCAAAATTTTGTTACAAGTAACCAACATGTAAAATTTGCTCAGACTGAAAGTTGTCCCATCAATGCAAAACGGATAAAGTGTTCAAACGTAAGTTTACAAAAAAGTGTCAAATGGGAAAAAACAAAAGGCCCTAAACATTTGTGTTCTGATTCTAAAGAAAATTAGAAATAATACGAAGAAGATATTTAAAATTAATTGTTCAGATATAAAAGAGTCAAGATGGTGGGGAAAATGTTGCTAACTATCAGAAAAAAGCCCAAAGCGTGCAAAAACGACGCCTATACCATTCTTAATAAAATTCTACTAAAAACCAAGCAGAAAGCATCAGCAAAAGAATTTGTATTTTGACAGCTTTGCCAACTTTGCCAACTTGGCGCTGACATGTTTGCCATAAACGCTGTTCCAATTTAGGAAAAAAAGAGTAGAAACGGATGCCCAATAATTTTTCTTTAGAGCTTCTTCAAAGGAAAAATTGTTCTTACTAGTAACCAACACGTCAAAATTTGTTCAGATGAAATATTCGGACGTCAAGGCAAATCGGATGAAGAAATCAGGTTGAAGTTTATAACGCAGTTTCAAATGGGAAGAAACCAAAGAAGACCGAAACAATCCAGTTTTGATTCTAAAAAAATTAGAAAGAATAGGAAAAAATTTTGATTCTAAAGAAAATTAGAAAGAATAAGAAGAAGAGAAATATAGAGGAAACAAGATTACAAATAAAACTATTGCCAACTACATCATTCTTCATAAAATTCTACCGAAAAAATACACCAAAGTATCAGCAAAATAACTTATAATTCGGCGTTGGAATTTTTGGCCACTCAGAAAAAAGGAAATCTTTCAATGAAAATACTAGTGCCAACAAACTTGAAGAAATGTTCTTGGCGAATAACAAGGGGGGTGGGAAGAAAAGGATGCTTGATAATAGTGGGTTTTTACCAGGCAGTTGGAGTACACAGTAGGCGGCGGCGACGAAATCGTACTTCCACACTTGCTCGTCTTCTTTTTCCCTTTTACCAGCCGAAGAGCTTATAAGTAACCTGAATTTATGACAGTTCCAGATACTTTACACCTGCAAGCAGATGTGGGCGGATGGTTGGCTTAAAGCCCTTTATTTGGTTTTCGTTAGTTTTTGGTGAATAAATCGAGGAGCTACCGCTTTTTGAATCATGCCACTTCCACCTTTTTCTTCACTCAACTTATATGCGATATCTTCCTCGAGTTTAACCCAATGTTGAGACTCGCTGAACTTGTTTTAGCGAAGACACCTTATGTATTTGCTGTCCATTTTATAATTTTTTCGGCCGCGTTACTTTGAAATAAGCTGCTCAGATTCTTCAATTCAAATTTTGGACGGATGATGGGGATTCAACAGAATTTTTGTGAAGAGAAAATTGAGTCAGGTGGTTAAATAACTTAAATCGGAGCAAATACTGCATAAGGCGAAAATTTGGGACCCGAATGCTGAATCACACTAGTCACTGTCGTTCGCGCTATCGGGACTTCTCGACAAACTTCGGACCGACTACGAGGTAACGCTCTTTTTAGGGCGTACGGCCGTTGCGGTGTAGTCTATGGAAGTAGACGGCTGCATTTGCATTCGGAACTAAACTGAAAGAGTCGATTCTGCCTGTCTATTCCGAAAAAGTTGCTTGAAGATTTAGGGCTGTTATAATTTTAGGTTAGGTAAATTGTCTGGGCAGTCTTGTTTTTAGTCGAAAGTATGGTCGCACCAAATTTTTGTCCCGGACTATATGAAATTTTTCGCCCGCTTTATCTTAAAGCAAGCTGCTCAGATTTTTCAGCTCAAATTTGGGAAGGATGACGGGGATTGAATAGAATTTTTGGGCTGTTATAATTTTAGCTTCGATAAACTGTCTGGGCGGTCTTTTTTTAGTCTAAAGTATGGTCGCACCAAATTTTTGTACCTGACTGTTAAAATTTTTCGGCCGCTTTGCCTTAACGTAAACTGCCTAGATTCTTCAGTCCAAATTTGGGACGGATGAAGGGAATTGAACAGAATTTGTGTGATGAGGAAATTGAGTCGAGTGGTTAAATAACTTAAATCGGAGCAAATATTGCATAAGGCGAAAATTTGGGTCCCTGTCGCTCGCACTATCGGTACCTCTCGACAAACTCCGGACCGACACCGATGTAATGCTCTTTAGGGCGTACGGTTGTTGCGGTGTTGTCTAAAGAAGTAGATGGCCGCATTTGCATTCTGAACTAAGCTGAAAGAGTCGATTCTGCATGTTTCTTCCGAAAAATTGCTTGAAGATTTAGGGTTATTATAGTTTTCGCTTAGGTAAACTGTCTGGGCGGTCTTGTTTCCAGTGCAAAGTATGGCCATACCTTTTTGTCCCTAACTGTATGAAATTTATCAGTCCCTTTGCCTTAAAGTAAGCTACCCAGATTCTTCAGTTTAAATTTGGGACGGATGATTGGGATTGTACAATATTTTTGTGAAAACTACCAAAAAAGCAAGTGAGGAAATTGAGTCGAGTGGTTAAATAACTTAAATAGGGGCAAATAATGTACAAGGCGAAAATTTGGGTCCCACCGGGACTTCTAGACAAACTCCGGACTGACTACGACGTAACGCACTTTTTAGGGCGTGCGGTCGTTACGGTGTTGTCTAAGGAAGTAGATGGCCGCATTTGCATTCAGAACTAAACTGAAAGAGTGGATTCAGCCTGTCTGTTCAAAAAAGTCGCTTGAAGATTTAGGGCTGTAACAATTTTAGCTTAGGTAAACTGTCTGGGTGGCCTTGTTTTTAGTCTAAAGTATGGTCGCACCAAATTTTTGTCCCTGGCTGTATGAAATTTTTCGGTCACTTTACCTTAAGTAAGCTGCTCAGATTCTTCAGTTCAAATTTGAGACGGATGACGGGGATTGAACAGCGTTTTTGTGAAGAACTAAAAAAGCAAGTGAAGAAATTGAGTCAAGTGGTTAAATAACTTAAATCGGAGCAAATATTGCATAAGGCGAAAATTTGGGACCCGAATGCTGAATCACACAAGTCCCTGTCGTTCGCACTATCGGGACCTCTCGACAAACTCCGGACCGACTACGAGGTAACGCCTGTTAGGGCGTACGGTTGTTGCGGTGTAGGCCAAATTTGCATTCGGAACTAAATTGAAAGAGTTGATTCTTCCTGTCTGTTCCGAAAAAGTTGCTTTTAGATTTAGGGCTGTTATAATTTTAGCTTAGGTAAATTGTTTGTTTTTAATCTAAAGTATGGTTGCACTAAACTTTTGTCCTTGACTGTATAAAAAATTAAGTAGATCGAAACTTTCAAGTTACCAGGGTTGTTTTCCGAAAATTATTTTTTTCCTTTTTGTATATTTGATTCTAATTGTACGTGAATGATTTATCGAATATGTGGTTACGTTGTATTTATCCAACGCTAAAACGGTTTCAAGATTAATAAGAATACTTTTCAAAAGTTTGAGAATTGCACTGCTAGTGCAATTTTAATTTGTACCGTAGAAATTACAGAGAAAGTCAACGAGTTAATTAACTTAAAAGTTAGCGAATAAGAATAACAAAATGCAGCGTAACAATAATTGACGTCGCGACTGTTTGCTTACTAACGCAGCCTGACTCTGTGTCCTTGATTATGGGCAAATGACTTTGATTTTGGTTTTGTCGCGGACGTTAATAAACCGAGTGGGAATGTTGTTTGTCAACAAAATCGAGAGCTGGAAGTGTTCCATGCGGTTGGCCTTATTTGAAGAACAAAAGGGGGTGGTAAACTGTGTCAGAGTTGAGCGTGTCGTACACGTAGGTCAGCGCCGCGCCCGGCTGGGGCTCCGAAGGTGGATGTTTGAAGTCGGGCCGTTTTTTGTGATAATGTGTGATATTGATTCGGGTGCAGCGGGCCGGCGCGATGCACGTGCATGCGGTAGGTGGCGGCGACGGGGGCGATAGCCGGTGCAGCCAGACAAGCGGGTCGGCAACAGCGCTTCATCTCGCGAGATCGGAACGGGTCTCGGCGGAACATGAGGTCGTCTCTTGTCGAGCCGGCAGCGGGAACCAGTGCGATCCCCGCCACCGAACAAAAACTTAAGCAAAATTGTATGCAGCAGCGATCCGCGAGTGCCGCGGCCTAAATGGAGGCTGCATCCGCGAGTGCAGCGCGCCTGGACGTCGGCCAGTGTTTCCAGTGTGAGTGCCATGTGGTGCGTGAGGTGACGCCGCGGCCGCCCCCTACGCCGCCCCTGTAATTTTGTGGTGGTTATATTTTGACGATTCGCGCTGTTCCTTGTCTGATATCCATGCTCTACAGAAATGGCCATCAACTTTTCGGCCTCTTTTGCTGCATGCTTGGCGGCCGGACTCAAAGTTCCCAGACAAATTATGTACTGCATCTCTCAAGGTAGGAATTCCTTCATCAACTATTCTTGATGCACCCAATAAACACGTGTACCTCTTCGTGTTTGTAAACAGTCGCAGATAAGATTTATTACACTTGATTATCCTGCAGGACTTTGTTGCGTTATCTTTCGCTCCTATTTCTGCGCCACATTATAAAGGAGATATCAATTCTGGGTGCGTATCAAAAACCGCGTCTAACGCACTTTCCGCGTGTTGCACCAAAGCGAAAACCAGGAATTTAAACTAATTAATAACAAAAACCATGTAGGCAATACGCAATACATTCAATCATCCACCTTATCTCTTGTCATTAGTGATATAATTAATTGGCTTATTGGTGTTAAATAAATTAAATCCATGACATGATTTAAAAATAGCTTGATATCGTTAAAAAATTTGTTATTAAACTAAAGTAGCTCCGGGAACTATCTCACGTTAACACCCAAACTATACCGGTACTTATCCTGTTTTAATTTTCGAAATTTAGGAATCGGCGGTTATTGGTGGTGTGCCCTAACTCTTCGGCTGCAATTGCAATTAATCACTACTCTGTGTCTAGTGTGCATGTGTAAAGGAACAAATTCTTGATTAAAATTGCGAAACATATCTATCACAGTGAGTACCTTACTTTTTTGTGTATTTTCAAAATATAAAAATTGAATCAAATTCATCAAACGGTACAAATTTCCATAAACGGCCGTTTTGGTGAAATTGCGACAAAAGTGGAGATTCTTCACGTTTTTGTAAACAAATTTGGCACGCGAATTCTTTTTCCAAAATTTATACACATAACTGCCGTTTTGCAAACATTTTGAAAATGAAGTTTTCGTGAAGCATACGTTTTCGAAATCTTGTAACAATTTTGGAAAAACAGCTTTAGAGTTTTGCCAAAGTAAGGAAGATTTTAAAAGGCCAACAAATGAATAGTTTAGCCTAACAACAATTTCTGAAAATAAATTTTTATCAAATTGCGCGTTATCTTTGGAATATCAAAAACGTACGCAATTTCAAAAAACAAACTTATCAAAACGGCAATTTTTATAAATGGAGATGAATGAATTTCAAAAACCTATTTCTATTAAAACTTGGAAAACGTGCAATTACGAAATTGTTGAAAACTGGTAAAAGTGTGAAAACAATATTTTATATACACGGCCGTTCCGTTAAAATGTAACAATATAGGGTAGCAGAAGTAAATTTTTGAAAATAAACAGATGCGTCTGCACGTGCAAAATAAATAGAGCGGCACAAAAAGGGCATGTTTTCAAATTATTTTAGAAATGCTTGAAACGTTGTTAAAATAATTGCAGCAATACCAACGCCTAAATTAGGAAAACAAATCACTGCTGTGGACACGCGGTTTTGGTAAAATGCGTCGCATACTGAAAACAAGGTTCAGAGCTGTTAGGAAAACAACTTTTCTGTAAAGCGGCAATTTTCAGAAATGAAATTCTTAAAAACATAATTGGAGTACACTTTATGGTTCCTACAGTTTAGAGAAGAGTACGCAAACATTGTATGAAGTGTTTCGCGTTGCAGTTTTCAGTCAGTGCGGTGTGTAAATTTTTGAAAACCGAGCAATGAAAAATGTTAATGATTCCGAAATAACAGAGAAGAACAGACCAAATTTTGGATGCAATTCGTGCGAAATTTTTGAAAACAAAAATTGAAGCCGCAGGTTCGTAATTAACGGGAGGAATAAAATGAAATTTTATAAAGTACCTTTCTTCAAAATACAAGAGAACTCCGATGAATTCTAATAAATACCAGGGATTCGCCGAAATTTCTGAAAACAAATAGTATTTCCGGTACAATTCTGAAAACGATACCAAATATCAATTCGTGCGAAACTTGTGGAAACAGAAATTGGAGCTGCAACTTCCTCATACGACAATATTGTGGAAAGCTTAAATTTCCAACGCAAACTTCTTGAAATAACTTCTGTCAAATTGCACGCGAATCTAGACAAATTCAAATCAGTACCAAAATTTCGTTGAAATTTCTGAAGACAAAGACAAAATCGGGCGCTTGTGTTTTTAAGAACATTTCGAGTGCAATTCTGAAAACAATACTTGGATTCCCTGTTTTCCTGGCGGAATAAGCGTGAAAATCTTATAGCTTTGGAATAAATACCGTTGAAGCTTTTGAAAAAAAAACATTTAAGTCGGCGCTTTGGATTTTAAAATGTTATGAAATTCTCGTGAAGTTTGATATTAAAAACTTGTTGTTTCCGCAAGGAACAAGTGTGAAACTTTTTAAAATGACTTTTCCAAGTTGGAAATGGATTCAGATAAATTCAAATAAATACCAAAGATTCGCCGAAATTAATTCTCGTGAAATTTTGTAATTAAAAATGAAGTCGCAGATTCTTATTACTTTTTAATATTCGAACTTGCTTCCACAAGGAACAAGCGTAAAAATTGTTAAAATGGCTCTTCCAAATTAGAAACGAATTCAGATGAATTCAAATAAATACCAAAAATTCGCCGAAATTAATTCTCGTGAAATTTTGTATTTAAAAATGAAGTCGCAGATTCTTATTACTTTTCTAATAGTCGAACTTGTTTCCACAAGGAACGAGCGTGAAAATTGTTAAAATGACTTTTCCATATTAGAAACGAATTCAGATGAATTCAAATAAATATCAAAAATTCGCCGAAATTAATTCTCGTGAAACTTTGTAATTAAAAATTGGAGCCGCAGATTCTTATTACTTTTCTAATACTCAAACTTGTTTCCACAAGAATCAAGCGTGAAAATTGTTAAAATGACTTTTCCAAATTAGAAACGAATTCAGATGAATTCAAATAAATACCAAAAATTCGCCGAAATTAATTCTCATGAAATTTTGTAATTAAAAATTGTAGCCGCAGATTCTTATTACTTTTCTAATAGTCGAACTTGTTTCCACAAGGAACATGTGTGAAAATTGTTAAAATGACTTTTCCATATTAGAAACGAATTCAAATGAATTCAAATAAATATCAAAAATTTGCCGAAATTAATTCTCGTGAAATTTTGTAATTAAAAATGAAGTCGCAGATTCTTATTACTTTTTTAATATTCAAACTTGTTTCCACAAGAAACCAGCGTGAAAATTGTTAAAATGACTTTTCCAAATTAGAAACGAATTCAGATGAATTCAAATAAATATCAAAAATTCGCCGAAATTAATTCTCGTGAAATTTTCTTAATTAAAAATTGGAGCTGCAGATTCTTATTACTTTTCTAATAGTCGAACTTGTTTCCACAAGAAACAAGCGTGAAAATTGTTAAAATGACTTTTCCAAATTAGAAACGAATTCAGATGAATTCAAATAAATATCAAAAATTCGCCGAAATTAATTTTCGTGAAATTTCGTAATTAAAAATTGGAGCGGCAGATTCTTATTACTTTTCTAATACTCGAACCTGTTGTTTCCACAAGGAACAAGCGTGAAAATTTTTAAAACGACTTTTCCAAATTAGAAACGAATTCAGATAAATTCCAATATACACCAAAGATTCGCCGAAATTTCTGAAAACAAGGCGGTTGTACAATTGCACGTACAGATTTCGAGGTAATTCGCGCGAACATATTGAAAACAAAAATTGGAACTGCAATATTTTTCCAACGCTTAAAATTTCTGTTTTCACGGTACCTAAGCATTTTTCAAATAGCTAGGGAATTCAAGCAAATTCAAACAAACGCTAAAAATGCATCGAAATTTCTGAAGACAGTGTTTTCAAATAGTGTTTCAAATTGTTCTAACTTTTTAAGAGCGCGGTACTAACTTAATTTGCGAGAACACTTTGAAAACAAAAATTGGAACCGTAGGTTGTTTTAATACCGGAATTTTCTGTTTTCACCGGAAAATAACCGAATTTAAATACATTGAAATTAATACAAAAGATTTGAATGAAATTTCTGAAAACAATATTATTGAAATAGTATACAATTTTTGAAAACAAGTCGGTTAAAAAATGTCCGGTTCTCGAAGAAAGTAAAATTCTGAAAACTAAATTGTATTCGGGCGCACATTTTGAAAACTAAATTCATAGCAGCTGGTTTGTATTATGGAAAGTTTTATTTAATGCTTGAATTTCCTATTTAAGCGAAGAATAAGCCTGGAAGTTTTGGAAATAGCAAATTCTGGTGTACCCTTACAGAGACTCAAAGTTTTAGGAATTCCCAAGAATTTTTGGGGAGATTTTAGGAATTCTCGCAAAATTCTTCGGAATTTCTTGAAGAATCTTAATAAATTTCAATGTGGCACTTGGCAATTGTGACAATTCAAATTTGTGTGTGCGTGTGAAGTTAGCCTCCCATTTTTTTAAAAATTCCCCCTTACCTGGAAAATCGAATACCTGGAATTGTCAGGGAATTTTTTAAACATCCCAAAAATCATTGAATAATCCGGGAATTTAACAAAAATTGGTGAAAGTCATGATTTATGGAAAAAAAATTCGTTTATAAAAAACTACCAAGTAATTTTTATTTTATTAGAATATGTAAACATATATGTATAATAACATACGATAATGAAAACCTTACAATCTGTTTCCATAAGGACTAAATTGTAAAAAAAAATCAAATTATTAGCCATTGGCTGGTTGTACATCAGTATTTAAATTAATTTATTTTTTTGTTAATTAAACTTCAATACAAAGATGTATTCTATACCATAACTCTTTAGAAACCCAAAAATAAATGTTCTAAGGGCCTATTGGTATAAGAGATAAAAATTAATCAGATATGGTATTTGTAACTGTATGTTCTACAAAGTGACTTTTCGTTTCGCCTTTTGCCAGGTTGCTATTATGGCAAACCGAATCTATCCTTGTTGATGAATATTTTGAGCCCCCTCGGACTGACCCTGAGGTACTCATTTTAGATTAAAGTTTTTTTCTAGGTTTCCTTAGTTGAGTTATATAGACTGTCTTATAGCCCGACATGGGTCAACGAGAAGGATGAACGGCAGGGACCCATCAGTTTCTCTGAGGAGCCTGATTCGCTTTTGCGAGCTATCGGTCTCTTTTCATACCAGGTCTCTAGAAAGTAACCATTGATTAGTGTTAATAACCTCAAAAGAGTATTTGCAAACAATGGTAAGAGTTAGAGAAAACCTGGAAAAGTCAGAAATTTTGTGTTCTGGAAAGGGGAACCCTGAATAATCACTCGTAACTTTTTCAGCATAGATTCTACAGATTTTTTTCATTAAGATTTTCGTTAGAACCCTTTAGAGGGGCTATTCAGAACTCCCAACACAACTGTCGGAACTCTTAGAAAATGTTTCATACTTTGATATGACAGAGTTGATACCAATAATCACTTGTAACTTTTTCAGCATAGATTCTACAGATTTTTGTCATTATAATTTTCAATAAAGCACCGGAGGGGCTATTCAGAACTCCTATCAGAACTGCCAGAACTCTTAAAAAAAATGTTCGTACTTTGGAATCACCAAGTCGATACCAATAATCACGCGTATATGATCAATGATCATAATACAGTTTTCCTTCGCGACGGCCTGAATTGACAAAAATACGATGACATGGAACGTAAAAAGATGTATACATTCCAAAACGAAGAAACAAACGTATTAATGTACGTCATATATGATTAAGATTCAAATATTAAAATCAAAATTTTCAATTCTATTTTTATTTTCAGTTGCGACATTATTCTCTCTCTCGCTCTCTCTTTCTTTCTCTCTATTCTATTTTTTATAAATGTAAACATTTTAAAAATACAAAAAATAAAAAAAAAACAAAACAAAAAACAAAAAAAGCGTAAAAAAGAAAAAGAGACAAAGTCGAAAACATTTCAAATGTTGACGTCTGACGATAACCTCCATACGGTGTTCCTCGAGCAGGTAGATTACATAAACTTCTTGCTGGAAAATATCGTTAGTACGAACAGTTACAAAAATATATAGACAAGCCTACGCAATCTTCGTTTAAGAATTACTGGAACAGCGTATTTTCAACCTTAACGACCATAAAAATTGTTCTGAGTCCTGAGAATTACGAAAACATATGAAGAACTTTGTAGCAGTTCTCTTGAAAACAGTAATCACAAGAATCTGTAGAATAGAAACCGAAACATTTAAGAGCGATTATTAGTTTCGACTTCCTAAACATAAGACACCAAAAAATTTTAAGAGTTCTGGCAGTTCTGTTGGAAGTTCTGAATAGCCCCTCCGATGCTCTATCGAAAATTATAATGATAAAAATCTGTAGAATCTATGCTGGAAAAGTTACAAGTGATTATTGATATCGGCTTGTCATTTCAAAGCACGAAACATTTTTTTAAGAGATCTAACAGTTCTATAGGGAGTTCTGAATAAACCCTCCCATGCTCTATTGAGAATTATAATGACAAAAATCTGTAGAATCTATGCTGAAAAAGTTACGAGTGATTATTGGTATTGATTGTTATTTTAAAGTACGAAGAATTTTTTTAAGAGTTCTGACAATTCTCTTGGTAGTTCTGAATAGCCCCTCAGATGCTCTATAGAAAATCCTGATGACAAAAATCTGTACAATTGAAAACCAAAAATTTTTTATATTCTTGGGCAGAACTCTATCTCGAACATATCAAGAACTCTGGAACTAATCGAAATCTATCCAGAACTCTAATAAAAAATTATATTTTTCGTTAAGGAGGGGCTGCGTGAAGTTAGCCCCCCAAAATTTTAAAGTTCATTTTTTTGTCTTTAATCGCCAGAACTATTTCTAGAACCTATCAGGAACTCTGGAACTATTGTCAATCTACTCAGAACTCCAAGAAAAATTAGATTAGAAAGCACTTACAAAGGTTTCTCATTCGAAACTTTTGAGGTCATAATGTACTGCCTGAAGTTTTTATAATAAACAAGATATTTCTAAGAAAAGGCTATACGTATAAACCTTGGATGAGAGAAATACCGCAACTTTTTTCGTCAATTTTGAGCAAAAAAATTATAAAAACCATTGCAAATGTTTATGCTAGGATATAATAGACTAGGCCCCTAGTTTCAGTTATAAACTGAAAACTAGGGCAATATTATTTTACAAAACAACATCTACAGGATGTCCTAAAATACACATTATCAAAACTGTAGGGCCCAATTTTCAAAACCGATTTTTAAATTTTGAAAATTTAAATTTGCTGTAGATACAACCCTGTCTACTACAGAATTATAAATTGTACTATAGTAAAAGTGTACTACTGTAATTTAATACTCCTCAGAATAACACTAATATTTGTTGAGGATATGCTTGTAGTAATGTGGCTAAAAAGTTCGTTGTCTACTTTCTTTGAAAACAAAACAATTTTAAGTTGGCCGCTACACCTTTGTTTAATTTTTAAACATTAATTGTTTCATTGTTTGCTACCAAAATTATTCGTTAAAAACATCTTATTAATACAAATCATTTTCTTTTAAAATTTGTAACTTGTTTAATGGAGATATTCTAAAACAAAATAACACTGACAATATTATTCCTCTTACTATTTTAAACAAAAGGAACAACGAGGAACACGCTTACCTGTAGGATTCTTGGACCGGGTCAGGTAAAGTAACTTAACCTTCTGGAATAAATATTTTTAGAAACAAACCCATTTTCCATACTACAACATATGCCGATGTGTAACCACATCAAGGGCAACGATATTACTATCCGGCGCGCCCGCCAGGATTTCGAAGACTACGTTTTTGAAAAAATTTCATAAACAAATTTTGTTCCGCAGATACCCACAGTTTTCGCGGTGCAGTTATTTTGGGATACCCTGTATAATATAAAAACAGGAAACAAAAATCTTATTTCTTTAAAAATACTTTTGTACATAATTTCTAGACTTAAAGAATAGTTTAGGAAATCTGTCTCATTTTATCAGTTATATTTTTAAATTTAGAAATACAAGTTTCGTCAAGATGAGCTGTTTGTCGGCATAGATTTTATTACTACATAATATATGACGTGTGTCACAGCCAGATGATCAAACTCAGAGAGTACATTTCTAATGTGAAAAGGAACCGAAAGTCTTAATAACGTTTTGGCAAGCCTTAACGCAAGATTCGTTTCTTTTTATAGTTGTGTACGCATGATGATATCGTGCTTACGATAAATAGTCTAGATTTACAGCTTTAAATCGTGTTGATCCACAGAGTTGCTTGTTTGTTAAAAAATTCGCCATCATTTAGCGATTATTAATAAATATGAGTTGAGTAGAGTCTTTGGTCGTCATTTACAAATATTGTGCATAAATAACAAAACAAAAAATTGGTGTCAAACGCAATCAAACAGTAATTAATTTAATTAATAATTTATAACTTTGTCAGCCTTACGCGATCAACAGCGTTACCGCATGGCATTAGAATAGGAACCTAACAATAAGTAAAGTATCGACTTGCATTATTTGTTTTTACAACCGTGACCCTAGAATATTTGCTGCTTTGATGGTACCTTCAAAACATCATATTAATGTCTTGCTTAATATTCCCCACAGTCATTTGTATAGAAAAAATCAAACTTAGAAATTATATTTGTATTTTATGCCTCTATCTACCTATGAAGTGCGATTATATGGCTGTAAAAGCATCGCATTTAATTATTAAAATTGGATCAGAAATAAAATTTAATATTAAAGTAAGGGACGCCTAATATGATAAAAACAACGTAAAAAATGTACAGCTTTCCCTATTTTGTTTTCATAATTCACTTTATTTCAAATTATTTTTATTTTCTGACAGCTTACTTTTTAGCGTTGTTCTGAATACGCGATTCAATTAATACTGGTTTAAATCACATCGTTTTATTCAAATGATGTATGGTAGTGCCAATGGAATTCTCTGGAATTCCAAGGAATTCTTGTGTACCCTTAAAGGTCTATTGTCGTTGTAAATTTCTGGAATACCACTGAATTATTGAATTGTAGTGCCGAGTGCAACTTAGCTTTATAAACGTTTTGAAGTTTTCTGCACGACAATGTTATTACAAACTCTAATTAGGGTGAATTCTTTGAAAACAAAGGCCGAGGTTGTAGAGCCTTAAATCTCTAAGGCAACATAGAGGGGCGTGTGTTGAAGCTTTTAAATTAACTTTCTTTTACAGTACTTTTAGAAATTCATCACAGGGTTGAAGTCTCTGAAAACAAACATTTCATGTGAAGTTTTTGAGGTTGTTTTAGAGCATCCGTTCTGCGAGAAGATTTAATTTATTTTACAATTCTCAAATTTTCTAAGACGAAAATAGCCGGTAGAAATATACGCATTAAAACCCCGCCTAACGAAAATTACATTTTTTTAAATACTAGAATTGTGTGCTAATTTTGTGCCGAAAAATTAATATTGTGCTCGTAAGGTTTAATAGGAAAAATAAAAAACAAATGCGGTACTAGCTTAACATTAAGTTAGGATCGTAATATGGCAAAAGCATTTGGCAAAATTTTTTCAAAAAACTATTAGGCATAGATTTGCGCTATTTACCTGCTCTCGAATACATTACAAAAATTTCTTGAAAAAACTTTTACCATCGTGACCGCTGTGCGTACAAGAGTTGTGCGGCGGCTGGCTAGGGTTGTTTTCTGAGTTATCGTCGTAAGCCCAAAAACCGTGCTGCACATATCTTTAGAGCACAAAATTCTACAAACATTCTGGCATAAAAAATAAATCGATATCATGTTAATGAATAAAAGTTTACTCTTGTGCGGCGGCTGGCTACGGTTGTTCTCTGAGTTGACGTGATTAGCCCAAAAACCGTGCTATCTTCAGAGCACATTATCCGACAAACATTTTGAAACAAAAAAGAAATCGATATCAAGTTAATTAATAAGAGATTACTCTTGTTAGGCGGCTGGCTCAGCTAAAGTAATTAGACCAAATATCGTGCTGTACATATCTTGAGAACACATCATTCAACAAACATCTTGAAATAAAAAAGAAGTCGATATCAAGTTAATTAATAAGAGATTATTCTTGTGCTGCGGCTGGCTAGGATAGTTTTCTCAGTAAAAGCGGTTAGCCCAAAAATCGTGTTGTATATATATTTTAAGAGCATATAATTTCGCAAACATTTTGGCAAAATGTAAATCAATATCAAGTTAATTAATAAGAGATTACTCTTGTGCGGCGGCTGGCTAGGATAGTCTTCTCCGTAATAGCGGTTAGCCCAAAAATCGTGCTGTATCTATATCTTAAGTGCATATAATTTCGCAAACATTTTGACGAAATATAAATCAATATCAAGTTAATAATAAGAGATTACTCTTGTGCGGCGGCTGGCTAGGGTTGTTTTCGCAGCTAAAGTGATTAGCCAAAAAAATCGTGCTGTACAAAAAAGAAATCGATATCAAGTTAATTAATAAGAGATTGTTCTTGTGCGGCGGCTAGCTAGTGTCGTTTTCTCAGCTAAAGTGATTAGCCCAAAAATCGTGCTGTACATATCTTGAGAGCACACTATTCAACAAACATTTTGAAACAAATAAGAAATCGGTATGAAGTTAATTAATAAGACATTACTCATGTGCGGCGGCTGGCTAGGGTTGTTTTGTCAGCTAAAGTAATTAGCACAAAAATCTTGCTGTACATATCTTGAGGGCACATTATTCAACAAACATTTTGAATCAAAAAAGAAAGCGATATCAAGTTAATTAATAAGAGATTACTTTTTTGCGGCGGCTGGCTAGTGTCGTTTTCTCAGCTAAAGTGATTAGCCCAAAAATCGTGCTGTATATATCTTGAGAGTACACTATTGAACAAACATTTTGAAACAATAAAGAAATCGATATCAGATTAATTAATAAGAGATTACTCTTGTGCGGCGGCTGGTTAGTGTCGCTTTCTCAGCTAAAGTGATTAGCCCAAAAATTGTGCTGTACATATCTTGAGAGCACACTATTCAACAAAAATTTTGAAAAACTATGAAATCG
>JAHWXV010018584.1:0-13791 GCA_024586415.1 Phrixothrix hirtus | reverse complement strand
AAAAAAGAAGAATGGGAAAACCTCCTAGGTGAATTGGATGCCCAGAAGATCCAACTGAAAGCAGCGACTAACATTGAAATGGGAATCCGTATTCAGACGGATTCCGTCCAGGACTTCAGAAATGTTGTTAAAATCTTAGATAACAAAAAATTACCCTACCACACGTATCTCCTCTCGCAGGAGAAACCAATTAGAGTAGTTATTAAGGGGCTGCCAGAATCGCTGACTGACGCAGCTATAAAGAAAGATCTGGAAATAAAGGGCTTTCCAGTGATTTCAGTCAAGAGGATGCGCAGCGGCCGAGACAAGCATCCTATTCCGCTCAACTACGTTGAATTTAAGAAAACAATCGAGGGCAAAGGGATTTATAACTTGAAACAAATCCTATACATCAGCATAAGGGTGGAAACACCTAGAAGAGGCAGACATGGCATTATTCAATGCCACAGATGCCAAATATTCGGCCCTTCGTAGAAGAACTGCAAAGCAGAGCCGAGATGCGTCAAGTGCGCAAAACAACATCACACCACCTTCTGTGAAAAATAAGTGGAAACACCGGCAACCTACTCCAACTGTGGGGGCAGCACACCGCGAATTACAAGGGGTGCCCAAAATACCCCAAAAGAGCAGCGCAAACAGAACCAAAGGCGCAGTCAAGCATAACCACGCGCGCATGCGTTTCCTACGCCGCAGCTGCAAAGGGACAGGGCTCACCACCACCTCCAGAGCGCGAATCCCTAAAGAACAAACAGCCAAGCAGCCAAAACAGCGGTGCTGCACGTTCGATATTAAGAAGCTGACCCGGGTGTCCAGAATCTTAATAGAGGCCACAAAAGATGCCACAACATTTGATGATGGCGTCGCAAAAATCCTCGTCAAGCTCCCGGACATCCTCGCGGTGTTCGAGGAGGAGGAGCCGTAAAAAAGAAGGCCACGCCCACATAAGGGAGCTGTGTATATATATACACAGCACACAATAACAACACTAGCGAGAGTGTGCGCTGAGCTCGCAACAAGTACACACGTATTTGTTGTAAGCTCTTTTTAAATTTTCACAAGTGATACTGTAACTTAGGCACCTTCCGCTTGATGCGGTGGGTCGGTTGCAGTATCAAAACTCCGCAAGTGGTGTCAGATAGTGTGTTATCCGTATCGTAACGTGTTTGACAGTACCAACAGATGACATCGCCGCTCACGAAAGCCGAGACAGACGCCATAGGCGTGCTGTTAATTAACTCAAAAATAACTCAAGTAAAGGAATTCGCTAAATTGTTCCTAGGTCCTGGAATAATTAAAGACCTTCCGCAAGATCTACTCCAACAGCTACAAGTAGACTATGAGGAAGGCTTAATTCGTGCAAATCAGCTACTAGAAAAACAACTGGAGAGAAACAACCAAACCGCAGCGCAACTTGGAAGCGCCGAAAAACTATTAGACGCCGAAATGGAATACTCCACGGACGCATCACCATCTACAAGTACCTCCGACGATTTTTTCGTACAAAAAGGCAAGAAAAGGAAGCCTAGACTACCTACAGCTTCAAGCACAGAAGGTCCGGCATTAAAAATTAAAACTTCAAACAAATATGAAGTCCTCTCCGACAGCGAACCGGAAGAGCAGGAAGAAAGAAAAGAAAGAACAGAACCATCGACGCAACAAGCGATCACTGTGAGGAGGGTAGAAAGGGTACCCCCATAGTGCTCAGGGACAAGAATCAATGGCCGGTCATCATCAGCATGTTCCACGACCAAGATATCAAACCTAGGGCAGCAATTAACACTGCTCTAGGAATAAGAATTCAGCCCGACACGGTCAATGATTTCCGAAATATTCGTAGCATTTTCGACGATATGCAACTGCCCTATCACAGTTACCTACTACCCGAGGAAAAACCACTAAGGGTAGTGATCAGGGGGCTGCCAGAAGCTATTCCAGATGAGCTCATTATGGAGGAGCTCAAAAGAAAAGGTTTACCGGCGAAAAGTGTTAAAAGGATACGCAGTAGAAGAACCCGCCTCCCAATTCCACTAAATTTTGTGGAATTGTAAAAATCACCTGCAGGTAAAGAGGTCTTTGACCTGCGGGAACTACTATACTTGAAAATCAAAATCGAGGTACCTCGAAATGGGAAACGAGGCATCATTCAATGCCACCGATGTCAGCAGTTCGGGCACTCGCAAAGGTGCTGCAGGGCTGACCCAAAGTGTGTAAAGTGCGCGAGTGGCCATCACACTTTGGACTGTCAAAAAGAGCGCGAGACACCCGCAACCTGTTACAATTGCGCTGGTAGCCATACCGCAAACTTTAGAGGGTGCCCGAAATTCCCCAGGGAAAAGGCAACGGCGACGGCGAGGTCATTAACCACCATCACAAAGCCTGCAGCAACAACAAGTGCAGGTTTTTCGTATGCGGCAGCCGCTCCAGAGCAACTAGCGGCACCAGCAGCTCCAGCACCAGGACCAGCAGTACACCTGGACCCAGGAAAAATAATTAAAGTGGCGGCAATTATTATGGAGGCCGCAAGAGACGCCGTAACCTTAGGAGAAGGTATGGCTAAAATATTGACTCGGCTGCCGGAAATCCTCGAGGTTTTCGGAGCACAGCCGTAAACAGAAAGCTCCCAAGATGGGCACTGCTTAATGCAGAAACCAAACAAAATCAATGGTAAACAGTCATAGGGAGATATGGGAGCAAAGCTCTCGGTGCTCCATTCATCAATAATAAAACGTCAAACGTCAACGACACTAGCCAAGTTCACTTTCATCGAGGAGGTAAAGGACAAGATCCATGTACTCCATTGTCATTCAAAATGTCGTAATGTCGTGTAGAGATCTGTATATACCAATGATTTATGCTTGTTTATTTATTATATAAGTATACCACTAAGCTAGATTGTGCAGTGAGGGTTACTTCTTTATTTATGTTATTTTAATTTTTTTGCTTATATTAATTAATTGGGATTGCGGTGCATATTGTTTGGTATTTAGGAGTAGCATTATTGTAAACTGAGACTGCTTTACTATATTCTTTGATTTGATTTTATTTGTGTATAACGAGATGTATTGCTGTATTTGATTTGACAATAAACGGGCAGTATGGTCATCATGCCTCAAGCAGATATGACCCAATACCACCGAATCGCCGTGCTTGCAAAGGGAGTTCCGATGTTGGTGTTGGAATCGTGAGGGCATTAGTTTCAACGCACGTGGCGAGTGCATACTTGAGACTTGAAAGCTACCCAGTTGCAACTCTACGACGCTGTCGCAATTATTCTAAGCATAGAAAAGAAAATGAAGTAAAAACTCACGTGTTCATGGCCCTCTGCATAGGAAGTTACGAGTAGCAAGAGGATCTTCTCGTAGTGAGATACCATAGGGACTGGACCACCATGACATGCTATAAAAGCTACTTTTCATATCAAAGCCGGTCATAGGTATGTATCAAGGGCGTAAAATAGGCATTTACGGTCCGCGCGAAAGGCCATGAATGCTATTTACGCATGAGATATGTACAAAATGTTATGCACGATCGGGAGTTAAAGCGCATTTATGAATAAGTTTTCCAGACTTTAGGCGCAAATTTGTGGCCCACATGTGATGAAGTGACGTCGGGATATAAAATTATACTTCATACCCGGAAAACTTGTTCACATAGTAAATCTTAACGCCATATTGTTCAGATAGCATTGTACAGCAACATCGCCCATGTCTTTAACGACTGTTTACCGATGTGAGACCACCGCGATGCTTTAGAGAACGATCTTTAGAAAATTGTCACACCGGAATGAACAGTGCGCGGCCGCTCTTCCGTTATTCTGTTATTAAGAGACGATCTGCTTCATTCATTCGGGAAATTGTGTAGTGAAAAGAGCGCGTAGTATTTCATAAAGTTAAACCAAGGACAAACCCTTGGAGTATTCCTTTTGGCCAGATTATGTTCACGTTTATCTATATAATTTCTAATCAATTGGGTTGTCAGTTTGTAGTATTTTGTGATTATAGATTATGCATTTTTATACCAACATCAGTGTCAAAAATTCCCTGGTGAGAGTAGAAACGTGGTCTTTTTACTTTCGCTTACCTATATGAAATATAGAGAAAGAATTGTTTTCAGCCAAAATTTTCGATGTAGAAATTGTTTGTGTATGTGTGTGTGAACAAAATATCTCGAAAACGAAAAGTCGTAGATAAACAAAATTTTATATTTGAGTTTGTATTCATCCTCGCACGCAACTCCAACAATTTCACTAAAATCCAATAACCGAAAGTGCCACTTTACTCTTGTCATTTTTTGGTTTTTCGCGATTTTCTCGAAATCGGCTTTAATAATTTTTTTAAAAATATATTGTATTTCTTAAACATTCAATGCCATTTTATATAATTAAGACAGTTTCTCAGAAAAATGGCCATAAAACGAGTAACCGTAAGTACTCTTATCATTAACTGTGAATAAAATAACTATTAAACTGAAAGTCCTAGATAAATAAAAATTTATATTTAAGGTCCTAAGTACCTTTGTATACTAAATTACGAATTTGGTTAAAATGCAATAACCGGAAGTAGAACTTTATTTCCATTATTTTTAGGTATTTTCCGAATTTTTCGTTTTTCGCGATTTTCTCGAAATTGGCTATAACGATATTTTAAAACTTATTGCATTTCTTCTTTAATGACCTTTTATATGGTCTAGGTTATTTCTCAGAAACATTTCCGTAAATTGAGTAACCGGAAGTACCTTCACTGTTAACTCTAAATAAAATAATTAAGAAACTAAAAGTCCTAGTTGAATGAAAATTTATATTTGTGGTCACAACTGCCTTTGTATACCAAATCAAGAATTTGGCCAAAATCTAATAACCGGAAGTTCCACTTTATTTCTGGCATTGGTAGGTATTTTCCGAATTCTCTGTTTTCACGATTTTCTTAAAATCGGCTGTAATGAGTTTGTTTTAAACTTAATATATTTCTTAGCTACCTAATTTAGTTTTATATTAACCAAGGAGTTTCACTAATGAATTTTTGAAAATCGAGTAACCGGAATTATTTGGAGTATTAGTTATGAACAATATATCTCAAAAACTAATTATCATATGGAAATTAAAAACCATATTTAAGTTTTTTATCTTCTGTGCATGAGATGGCAAGAATTTAGTTAAAATCTAATTACTCGAAGTGCCACTTTATTCTTGCAATATTTAAGTTTTTGCGATTTTCTCGAAAATTTCTTTAACAATTGTTTTAAAACTTGCTACGGCGCTTATGTCTGTGATATGCTTTTATGTGAACTTAGCGGCTTTGCTGAAAAAATGCGATAAAGCGAGTTATCAGAGAAAATCTCTGGAGTTAAGGAAGATTTTGCGTGTCCAGTAACTTCGATGGGTGACCGTTAGAATTATCGTTCCCAAAATAAACGTAAATAATATTTTAATCATTTGTGGGAATTTGGATATTTGTATTGCCACGTTAAAGTTGGATAAAAAAGCGCGTATAGCCTTTACTAGAAGGATCACGCTTCGCAGCAAAAATAAAAGAAAAATGTCCGGCCGGCCCGTCGTCGAACGTCACTGCAGTGATGAGCGGCTTTGATTTTAAATAAAACAAATAAATGTTTAGAATTCGTACGCAATTAATTAAATTTAGTCTATCCAAGAAGCCTTTACATAAATCATAACATATAAAAATATATCAAAGCAGTAAGTAAAAATATCGAAGTTAGTCAATCTTAAAGGGGTTGCGATCGTATACGCGCGGGAACTCCGATACCCCGACAGACTTGATAACTAATCGTTGCATTTAAGAACGGATTTTCCTATTACAAAAGAATTAATTTCTGTTTCAAAATTATTAGCAGAATATTTATAAACAAAGTTAAATAATTATAGCGATTAATTAGAACTAATTTTACTGTAGTACAAAATAATAAACTCTAGAAAATAAATATCGAAACGCAAAGCAGCAATTCTAAGGTCCCAAAACGTAACGAGCTTACGCCATCTTCGGCGGATGTCAGTAGAAAAGTTAAGATAAACTGACCTGGATAGTAGAAGTTTTCGGCGAAAAGAAACGGATTCTATCCATGATAACTCGAAATCATCGCCTCGAGGCTGCGGAACAGGTGTTTTTCGCAAAACCGTTGGTCGCCGTACCAGGGCCGTGGAGAAGCAGAACAAAGGGTGGCTCTGGTATGGAGAAGCAGCTGATCGATCACGGCGAAAGGAACCCTCTGAAGCTGAACCTCGGGCTCGTCCAGAAGCAATCGGCGTCGTTACAACCATATCGGCGAATTCGCAAACTTAACGGGCATCTTAAATCCCATACTTAAGACACTAGAAATAAATAACGAAAGAAAAATCGATCAACCAGCCTTGCACATAACTAAGGGATGCCTACTCACCCTAAAAATGTAGGTGTTTTATCCCTAGAAGCAGAGTATCCCACAAAGGTTGTCGGACTAGACGGACCAGAAACAATAACGTGCGTCTTTCACCACCAATTAACACACAATACTTTTCGGCACGCGACGGGATCAAATAACAACACTCGCAAATGCAAATCACAAAAGACGGAGTTAGGCAACCCAAAGCGCATCTGAAAATTAATGACGCGAAAGTAAACGAAACCTGCAAAAATTAGTCGATCTCAAAAAAAAAGACTGTTACAGTTTATCTATGTACGTAAGAGAAAGTCGTGTGTTGTCTCACACCAGATTTTTTTAATCTGTTTTCGCTTATGATAGCTTCTCTATAGTAGCAAAATGAAATAGTCGATCGATTAAAGTGGTTAATTACTGAATGGTCGCTTTAGTAAATCTGTTGTTTTTCCTCTCGTGTAAGCTTTTGGAAGATTATATAAAATTTATTTATAGTTTTGTAGAGTAGGGAATCCTGACTAGTTTTATCATCTTCACTCTTACATGACTGAGGTCCGGCGTAGTGTTACTTTTGTATGTACAATTGTATCGAGGCTTTATTTTCCATATGTTCAGTCCATATTGTCTACAAAATTGTTTCAGCAGATATTTTAATATATCTTTTGTTATGATTGTGACTATACCGTTCTAGTACGCACAGAGGTGGAAAGTCATTAAATCTTCAGATATAGTGAAGGGACAGGCGGTCGCCACTAGCTCCGCTTATATGACTAGCTAAATAACCTACTAGCTATTTGCTCTTTCAAGTTCAACTGTGATTTAAACCCTGACAATGTCTCATAATTAACTAAATGCCATTTAAGCCTTACTGCTTGGGGCGTTAAACAAGTTAACTCTTCGATATTTTAAATGAGAATGTTATCCATAAGGGGCGTGGTATAGGTTGGTTTATTTAAGAGAATTTAATCTTGTAGCAAATTTGGGGGAATTGGCAAAATATATACACATATACAACTTAAATTAAATGTTATGTAAAAATTCATAGGTAGGACCACGAAAAATTAGAAGCTTGACGCAACATTATAGGGAAATTTGAGGTTTTGTTGCATAGAACGAGAATTTGACCTTAATCGGTGACTTCTTTCACTTGCAATTAGTTGTAAACACAAAGGAATTTAAGGTATTGCATGGTTAGAAACGAGTGAGGATATTTTTACAACCACTGCAAGAGTAGATTGCAAACGATAATTTCTTGTTTTATAACTGGAGGTTGGAGATTGCACAATAATTATGTTATTGCACACGACATGAAAGAGATTTATTTTATGTTGTAACTAACATAATTGAGGTTTGTTTTAATGCCATTGAAGCAAAAAAAACGACACGAGGTGTTTTGTTCAAACAAGTGTACGAGAAGTAATGAAGTGGGGCGGTGTTGATACTTTCAACACCTAAACGAGAATGAATAACGGTTACAGTTTGAAATGCAACGAAAGTGGGGATTCGCGTTCAATAAGAACTAAAATACTATGCTTTTTGGAAGCGTTCATGAAAAATGTACAAAATTAAAAATATAAATTAAATGGGCTCGGCTGTCTCAAACACCAACACGAAAGTCGGCACTCGCCGTGCAAGCGCGGCGAGGGGCTTGTGGCCGACCTCAAGGTACTCATTTCGGCCTAACGCTTGTCCAGAGGTCGCATCCTCAAAAGAGTTGAGCTCTGGGACCCCCTATAGTCTTGCTCCGTATCAAAAGGGACGCCTAAGTCTTTTATTGGACATCAGATTTTCAGCCCACTCTCCAGCCTGAGCAGAGAATTAGCGCCCAAGACACCTCGTCCCCTTCACAACTCCTACCGGGTTTTATAACACGAGCGGCCAGCGCTTCCGAATACCGCTATGGGTGCCAAGCAGAGGTCTGGCCAACAAGTTTGCCACCATCTTCGCGTCGTTTTTACTGATACTCACCAGGATTGCCGCCCTCGGCCTCTGTCTCCTACATCGTAATGTCGGGACTGGATTACGACAGATTTACCTTGCCGGCGTGTCTTGGATGAGTCATTTCAGGCTTCAACGTACTATGGTTTCAGAGGGATTGTGACAACGGTGGGTGCCGACGTGAGTATCCATATTTATCAAGCTTGTTGGGGGTATCCTGTTGGTTTTCGACAGGCCTTCGGTGGTAATCAGAAAATAGCATGAATCGGCGTGTTGCATCGGAGTACGCAGGGTCATAACACCCCAAAGAGGAACCTACGGAAGCCAGTTACTTTCCCCTGCGGGGAGTGATGGGACAGTGCTGAGCACGAGAAGTTGGATACCTCTGCATTGATTCCGAAGCCTTGCCTCTATCTTTTTAGGAGATGCTCGCACGTCAGTATGGAAGGAGAGCTGATGGTGATTACCTTCGCAAAATAGTGGTCTCACTAACCGACTAGTGAGGTGATTTATGATTATGCTGCTGGGATTTTTGAAATAGATTAACTAGAAGGGTTTTGGATCACTTTTCTTGAACAGTATCGTTCACATATTTATATTTTACATTTCACTTCAGGGTGTATTGTAGTTTCTGTTACAGACGGTCAAATCTGTAGCGATTGTATTTTTGTATTAAAGTCTAAAAAACGCTAAAAAATTATTCCCATATCCACGAAACAAAACAACCCGAATTTTATAAATACCAATATTTTGAGCTTTTTAAGGCCAACTTCTCCTTGACAGCGCCGTCTATGCAATTAAATGTAACTTCAAATAGAAGGTACATGTTTATCAAAATTTAATAAATGAATATGTCAGCATTTATGTTTCTGAAAATCGTCGAGAGTATGCCTGACTGATGGCGAGTCTAACTGAATCCGAAATCGTTTGTTGGAGCACCCTTGGCGAGTTGTAAAAACACAAAAGCTTTCACTATATATGAAAGGTTTATTTCCAGTTCAAGTTTGTGTTTTACCTATTTAGATTTTTGTTAAATGTAGGTACATAAATTGAAATTGAATTACGACTTTTCATTATTTTTTAAAATTTTCGGTGTACATAAATTTGTATTCAGTAAAATTAACATTTTAAACGTGTTAAAACAAATTAAAAAGGATATAAAAACAATAAAGTACGGGATAAGTATTTGCTCTATTTTATCAACGGATTTTGTGAAGGTAGACGTTACCGACACCCAGGAAGAACAATATCCTGTTCACATGTATGCTTACGGCGGATGTGAACTTCCACACACATGAGATCACGGTTGCACACCCTCACCTTATTTCATGCTGCTTGCGGAAGCTTCCTGCTTCTAACGCATATGAGACTTTGGTTTAGAATTAAGAGACTTATATAAATAGACGTCCCCTACTTGAATTTAAGATTAGTTATAAATCATATTTAACTTTAAACTAGGGCGGCCTGGAATGATTAATGTCTTTAGAAAAAGTCACGAATCGGAAAAAATATGTAAATCTAGACATGCTAGTCTTGTTTCGATTTAAATTTCTGGTCAGGGCTGATTATTGAAAGGTGTGTTTGGGCCGAACAAAATAGTCTGCAGCCTCTTATTAATGCACGATCCACTGTTGCCTTCATTATTATAAAAATATGGGTAGGTCAGTGTTTCCTGATCGGTGTGTTGTATCGCCTCGAATATCCAGTCGAATTGTGACATCGCTGAGGTGTGTCACCAAAGAACATTTAAACGAAAATTTGCAATCACTTTAACAAGTTTTAAATTGAACAATAGATCAATAGATTAAGTTACACATGAAGGAATGTAGGTAGATGTGGTTTCTGTAATTTTTCGTTCGATTGAAATCAATTTTTATATAAAACGTTCTCGATTATTTATTACATTTTGTGGTTATCATTCCAGAATGTGTGAAAGTCCTTTTAGTTTTGTTACGTAATTTTCTTTGTGGTAACAGAGACGTGGGCAGTATTTCCTGTTGATTGGTAACTATAGGAAATTAGAATTTCTAAAGAACTTCAATTAAATTAAGATTAACCCAGTTGAGCCGGCAACGTTGGAATATACATCGCCATTTTGTTTAAACATATTTTAATTTTTACTTGCCTAACAAAAAGTATGGTTAAATCAACAGAAAAGTGCTGCTTAACTATTTATTTTGTACCTTTTAATAACAAGCTAAACATTTTTAGCTAAAGAAGCTATATTTGTAATTACTAATCAACAAAATGGCGGCAGTTTAAAAGATCTGACCGCCTTTGTTACGTAATTAATTTGAAAGATATAGGATGTGGTTTAAAAGTAGGACATCACATAAATAAGTGTTAAAGGTGTGTTTAATACAAACTGTAGTTTACTTTAAAATTACTAGTTTTATATAGGTAACATACATTATACATATATATGTAGGTATATAAGATTGCTTTTTTATATCCGTACGAGTCACTTTCTTACCTGAAATAAGGTAATTCCGGGGAGTTGTTCCTTATAATAAAATAGTTTAGCAAAAAATATAGATACTCTTTAAAAATAAAAAAAATGCAACCATGGCGTAATGTAAGTATTATTAGAAAACATTATAGAATACATAGAAAGCTTCAAACTAAAAATATTTATTAAACTTAATTAAAAAGTAACTTTGGCCATCACTCTCAACCCCGCCAGAGTTTCCCTTATGTTTTTACAGATTTAACATTTTTGTGCTGTTGTATTTCGCTGACCAGATGCGATTTATTTGTTTATCTATTTGCGTATCGAAATGACCATTTTGAAACCCATTTGAATTCATAATGGCAATCTTTTTAACACGGAGTATATTATTTTAAAAGGTTGGTAACATAAGTAATTAACCTTATTAAACATTAAAATTAAATAGAAAATTAACACAACTTTCATATTCAAGTGTAAAAACGTCTATGTCACCAATATCATTAAAATCGCTAAATCAATTATATGTCAAAAAAGTGCGTTTTTTCCAACATATTTAGCAAATGCATAAAATAGTAAACTCGTTTCAGAAGACGTTTTATCACACTCGTTTATTAGTAAACCCGCTTCTACAAGGCTCGTTTTCTAAACTTGAACTCGTGTGATAAAAACATATCTTATGAAACTTGTTACTTTCTCTTACTTATATGAAATATAGTATAGAGAAAGTATTTTTTTTACTTTCTCTTAACTATATAAAATACAGGATGTTTCAGATAATATGCCATTCTTTTTAGGGATGAAAGTAGGCACCCCAATAAGCGTCAAATTAAAAGCAATACGATTTCTAAAAATTTATTTTTTTTTAATAATGATGAGCGACTATACACATGCTTTCAAATATACAAATATAATCGAGTATGTATTACCTACTAAATAAACATTTCCGTAGTAGAGCAGAATTGTACGTATTTATTTTAACTTCCGAAGCAGACGTATAAAAACAAGACTGTAAAATGATACACCTTTGTAAATGTTAGTGAGCCGTATTTTAATAAACAAAATTATGCCAATTTACATAAGTTACTAGATGCATTTCGTTGTCTAATCAGTGTTTTAATAATAGAAACTAAATCGCATCTACACCGTGTTTAACTGATTGGTGCTTTTATGTTAATAAAATTGTGCACAGATCTGTAATAATGAAGTACTTACAGATGAATGATTCAGTTACTATGGATTTAAAGACTGTAAAATGTCACGTAATTTCAGAAATCAAAATCTATTTTTAGGTGTGTAATTAAAAAATGTCAATAAATAATTGCTTAAGCTGTCTACATTTAAGCACCGTTTTTAGAACGATGCATGACTACCCTCTATTTTTTTATTATCAGTTATTAACAAATAACTTCTTCAAAATTGTTAAAAAATTGTATACATTCTAAACACTTTCAATTGTGTGAAATGGCAATCCCCTCATCCCGTTATTTCTTGTAGTAAACAAATCGCAATGTCACTGCTACAGCTGTAAAAGTGTATGTTATTGTAAATTGATACTGTTAGGTAGATCAGTTATAATTTTATGAATGAGTTAACAGTTTTAGTCTAAATACAACAATAGGCAGCTCGTTGTACATAATTCGAGAAAAAGGACGTTTTTGTATTCGTATTTTTTTCAAATTCTACGTTTATTGCGGTGTCTGTAGGCTCTACTTACAGCCCTTAAAAGTAATGCCATATTATCTGAAACACCCTGTATAGTATAGAGAAAGTATCGTTTTCGTCCAAAATTTTCGATGTCGAAATTTTAATGGAAATACACGTTTTCGGGTCCTATTGAATCCGAAAATCATGTTTTTAAAAATTGATCTGTCTGTGTGTATGTGTGAACAGGATGTCTCGAAAGCGAAAAATCGTAGAAGAACAAAATTTTATATTTATGCATGTATCCATCTTCACACGGAGCTGCAATAATTTCATTAAAATCCAATAACCAGAAATACCACTTTACTCTTGTCATTTTTTGGTTTTCAAGATTTTTTCGAAATCGGCTCTAACGATTTTTTTAAATTTTATATTTGTTTTATATCTTCTGCACATGAGACGTCAAGAATTTAGTTAAAATCTAATGACCGGAAGTGCCAATTTATTCTTGTCATATTTTGGTTTTTCGAGATTTTTCTCGTAATCGGCTATAACGATTTTTTTAAAATTTTATATTTATTTTTTTATCTTCTGCACATTAAACGTCAAGAATTTAATTAAAGTCTAATGACCGAAAGTGCCACTTTACTCTTGTCATATTTTGGTTTTTCGAGATTTTTTCGAAATCGGCTCTAACGATTTTTTTAAATTTTATATTTGTTTTTTATCTTCTGCACATGAGACGTCAAGAATTTAGTTAAAATCTAATGATCAGAAGTTTCACTTTACTCTTGTCATATTTTGGTTTTTCGAGTTTTTCTCGAAATCGGCTATAACAATTTTTTTTAAAATTTTATATTTGTTTTTTATCTTCTGCACATAAGACGTCAAGAATTTAGTTAGAATCTAATGACCGGAAGTGCCACTTTATTCTTGCGATTTTCTCGAAAACGATTTCAAAAATTTATTTGAAAGTTGCTATCGTTCTAATGTAGTTGACATTCTTTTCCGTAAACTTAGAGCTTCTTCTGAAAAAATTCGTTGAAGCGAGTTATCAGGGACAATCTCTGGAATTAAGCAGGGTTTTGTGTGTCCAGTAACTTACAATTATCGTTTCCAAAATAAACGTAAATAATAATGTTAACATTTGTGAACACTATCTCCAGATCTATGTGCGTAAGAGAAAGTCGTGTGTTGTCTCACACTAGATTTTTTATAATACTATTTCATTTTAATTGTATGCCAATCGCACAAAATCTAGCTTACGGTCCTTTATCATGGATCTCTTTGGTATGTGCCACAGGTTGAAACGGATTTAAAGCCCTGAAGATGGTCATAAGGACTTTTAGGGACTTCCCAAGCGGATTTGCGTCGACTAGCTTGCGGGAGGGATG
>JAHWXV010018577.1:0-17071 GCA_024586415.1 Phrixothrix hirtus | reverse complement strand
ATAAAAGATGTTTTGGAACTTTGTCGATCAACCATGCAAAATGTACCAAAAGAGGTTTGGGCTAATTGTGTTAGTCATGCTATGAAAATTAAAGAAAAGTGTAGGGTGAAGGAAAATATCATTGATATCTCCATATAACCATTAATCATTAATGTGCAAGATGAGGATGATACTGATGAGGGAAATGGTGAAAGTACAATGAAAACGACGGGGACAATGTTTGTATGTAACTGCTATTGGAATATAGCACTTATTATTTATTAACCTACCGTGGTTTAGGCTACGGTCTCACAATGTTACAATTAAATATAAATAATACTTATTGTTTATACTACAGTCTTGGTAAAGAATCGAACCGAAGTATTGTACTCTTTACTGTATTTTTTAAAACGCTTTACTATAAATTGTAAAAACGCATATATATGTTATAAATAAATTTTTGTTGTAACTTGTATGTACAAATAGTTAGAAATAAATAATTACATACAGATAGAGTTTGTTAACAATTTTATTATTGTGTCGCTTCTGAGTAATAGCAGTCTCTGAACCATTGAAACGCATTATCCGCCCATGGTGTCGCTTTGGTTTAAGCTCTCGTCTTCCCCTCGCGGAATGTTTCCTGAGCGCTCTTTCGCATAAACTTTTTTATCTCTACAGGTCTTCATAATTTTTCTTTTAAGTAGATCTTTTCTTCTTGCATGTTAATTTCTCTACCTGTATAATGAGTATAAAGAATATTTTGAATATCTCTTCAAATAAGCGAAATAGAGTCGTTCGAAATTATTGATTGTAATTTCATTATTAGTAACGCCCTAGTATTATAATTTGCTAAAACTATATAATTATATCCAATCAATTATATATCCAAGTATAAGCCGCTTTAGATGAATGGTATTTGTTAAATTAATTTTTGAAGTTCGACATTCTTAAAAATATCAATGAAAAGCACATTCTTTAGAAGATATTTTTCATTTATCAGCAAATACAACTTTGGAAAAATTTTAAATTCAGCATAAACTTATACAAAACGTAACAACAAAATAAGCTTGGCTTGATCTGACTCAATGTATTAATTTCTGATATACAAGGTTTGAAAGTGAACCGCCAATACTTATTATTGTAATAGTAGTAATGTCGATAACTATTGTGGTATTCCAAATTTAGCTCACGAGTCTTTATATAAATAGTTAGGTTTTAATTAATATTTTATATTAAACCATTCAAACCTAAAATTAGAATTTAGAAACAAATACCTTTCGCGCTTAAATTTATTAGTTGCAACAAAATTAACTTCAAAAAACCTATTTTTAGCAATAAATATGTAGGCACTTCTAGCACTGTCCTGCTGTTTGGAATATTAAAATGGTCGGATACATATTTACATGACCTAGATACCAAAACTAGAAAACGTTTATAGTAAGTTTTATAGTTTAAAGTTTATAGTTTTATAGTAAGTTTATAGTAATATTGTATGTGAAGTTAGTAGGATAACATTCCTTTGGTTATCGAAGATACTCACCATCCTGCCCTCCTAATAAGCTTAGAATTAAACCCTCTACCTAAACCAAACTTTTCTACAAACAATGTTAATAAGTGCTATAACTTCGATAAAGTAGACTATCCACTCCTTTATGATTCTCTCAGATCTGTTGATTGGTCTTTTTTAAATAACTTATGTGATGTAAACGACACATGTAAAAATTTTTACCATGCCAGCTATTGCATTTTTGATTACTCTCTTTCCTTATTTCATAAACGACCTTCTAACTATGTAAAATGGTTTAATAACGAATTGATCAGTAACATTCAACAAAGCTCGTGTACTAAATAAATATCGTAAATTTCGAAATCGACGTGATCTAATTAAATTTAGAGAAATGAGGTAGCTCATTAAAACTCAAATTCATTCAGCTTACAGCAATTATATTTCAACAGAGAACACAATTATTTATGATCCTAAACCCCTATGGTCTTTTATAAGAACCAAACGCCCTAATACTCGTATTCTTGGTCGAATTAGCTATGACACTAACGAATTTACTATTCACAATCGATTATTGATACCTTTAGCGACTATTTTAAAAGCGTCTATGCCCAGTATGCTGTTGGAATGTTGGTTATTCTGTAAAATTTAGTAACATGCAGACGGTTAAGGTTCCACGTATTGCCGAAAGCGAGGTCTCTGCAGCAATCAGGAAACTAAAATCTAAAAAAACCTCAAGACACGATCAAGTTCAAAGAGTCTTAATTAAAGACTATCCGAGATTTTTGTGAAACCCTTAACCATTATATTTAATTTGGCCTTGAGTTCTAGCACATTTTCTGATAACTGGAAGATTACTAAAATTTGTCTGGTGTTAAAGGGCGGTGATCCAGAATACGTTGAAAACTACAGGCCCATCAGTGTCTTAAGCAATTTTTCTAAAATCTTTGAGATTGTCCTATACTCTAACATTTATCCTGCTGTCAAAAACTCTATTTCCGTCAACCAGCACGGCTTTATGGAAAAGCGCCCTATTCTCACCAACCTTGCTTATATGTCACAGTTTATATTTGCAGTTATTGAACAATGTGGACAGGTTGATGTCATTTATATCGATATATACAAGGCATTTGATAAAATTTCTCATGATATACTCATCAATAAATTGCAATGTTTTGGTATTCATGCTGATCTGTTACACTTACTTATATATTATCTTCAAAATCGCACTCATTATGTTACCTATAATGGCTACAAATCTTCCCTTATTCATGTTACCTATGGCGTTCCTCAACGATCTAATCTGGGCCCGTTGTTATTTCTGCTTTACATTAATGATTTGGCTGATCAATTGATATACAATAAATTATTTTGCGCTGACGATTTAAGAATTTACACTACCGTTTCTACACTTCAGCCTATAACCTCTTACAACAAAATTTAGACATTATTTCACGATGGTATAGAATAAAACGATTATCACTAAATATAGCTAAATATAAAATAGTTTCCTAGACAAGGAAGCAAAACTGTATTATGTTTTCGTATACCCTCAGTTCTACACACTTAGCTCGCTGCTCCTCTAGCAAAGACCTCGGTGTGCTTTTTTACAATACACTTAATTTTGTCGGGCACATTAATTCAATAATCTCTGTTGGATTCATATTTAGAAATTGTAGAATGTTCTCCAATATTACAACGCTAAAAGCTTTATACCTTAGCCTAGTAAGATCTAAGCTAGAATATTGTTCACTAATCTGGTCTTCTACTTACAAAGTACATAAAACTAATTTAGAATCGATCCAACGCAAATTTTTAAAGTTCTTATCCTATAAAATTGATGTCCTATATCCACCAAGAGGCTGTGATAATAATGAATTATTACTTAAATTTAGCATTACTTCTTTAGAGACAAGAAGATTAAGCTCTAATATTACTTTTCTATTTAATCTATTAAAAACAACGTCCATTGTCCCTCCTTATTATCATTCATTGAATTCCATGTTCCCACTTATATATCGCGTGCTCCTAATAAGTTTTATTATCCTGCTCCTAAAATTGAAGTTCTATACAGATCTCCAATTGTTAACATGTGTCGTCTCTTCAATTCTATTTGTCATTCATGTGACATAAATATGTAACTCAAGTTTTCCAACCTTACTTCGACTAACAATCTGTTGTGCTATACTCCATTATGACATCTATACTTTATCCTTATCCCTCTTCTTTCTATTCGCTTTTGTTTGTTCCTGTTTTTCTTATTTTTGTATATAAGTATCTTATTATTGTATTCACACTACTAACTACTTTACTTAATTAAGTATAACTAACTAGGTTATTTACAATAGTTTTTCTTTTCTATTATTAATGATTTTTCCTGTTGGGAAATAAGGACGATTATTATTATTATATAAACACAGATATCTACATCCCAATTCAGCAATTGAAAGATTGTATATATCCGCGGTGGTCGTAGCCTAGTAAATATATGTACACCCAAACTAACGATCTATGTAAATATCTTTACAAAACTGATACGCTTATTATAATAGCAATTTATTTATTAAGGGCATAATCTAGGAGATTATGGCTCGAGGGAATGTTTAAAGCCCGACGAAGGAGGACTTTTAATTTCGCGAGAGCCATAATCGATAATTATGCCCGTGGTACATACAATATTTTATTCTATTTCAGCTTTTAAAAGATATTTGCGGCAAAATTGTGAAAACTTTGTCGATGTGAACATTAGTGCTGTGTAGATAGTCGATTATGTATTTTGACGTTGTTAGGATTACTACCATGGATACTGTTTGTGTATTAAAGCAGATATATCAAAAATATAATGTGATTTGGAGTTTTTTAAATCGTGGAAAGCATCTCGAACTTCTATAAGCGTTACGTATGTATGTTGGGTTTAACGTTATGCATTAGGTAGGTAATGCATTTATGATGTCAGCAACAGCTATAGAGTGCTAATTAAGCATGTTAGAGGATACTAACGTAGAATTGTTAGATCTAAAATCATTAATTATGTTCCACATTGCTTTACCATCAATTTAAATTTTTTTAATGACTTCTAGATCATTCATTTGATGCGATTTGTAGGCATCAGTTAAGAATGCAAGGGTTTGTCGCATAATAAGTAATCTACGGGCAAACTAGCATTTGCAATCGCTTTTATTTCTTACGCATGATTTAGTGGTTTCATTTGTAAAAGCTTGATAGAAATTATCTAGGATTGCATTATATATAGGCCGTATAATATTTGTAATAGTTTTTTTTTTTTCTTTAAGTCAAGAATATTTAATATTTAATACTATATCTACGTGATTCGAGAGAGCAGTATTTGTACGTTAGAAATGTTACGAAATATGTTATCTATAGCTGAAGATTGTTTAGTAGGGAAATTAATGATGGAATGAAGACTGTAAATGAAAAACAGGTTAAGGATTGTCTTAGTAGTTAAATTTTCACTATTAAGGTATACGTTAAAGTCATCATATATTATTATGTCTTTTACAGTCGGTCATATCAATGATTTTGTTTAAATTATTCAAGAAAATATCCAAATCATCGACTGGTGACCGATAAAGATTAATGTTCATGAGAACTGTAGCAGCAAATTCGCAATGTAATTCTATAGATAGATTGTTTATACAACTAAAAGATTTAAAAGATAGGTTAGGCTTAAATAATTGTATTGCAGCACCATGTATATGATTATTTGTTGAGAACTAGGTTACAAGTAGAAGATCGTCAATTATTAGTTGTTCGCACGCATAGGCACTTAACTAGTGTTCGCCATGACAAGTTATATTAATATCTAAGTCGTAAAGCAACGCCTCAATCATGCATATTTCATTACGCACACACTGTACATACTAAATTAAGTTGCCGTTCAACATTCACTATTTCGAGTCTATTTTTGGCTTGATGTTTCAAAAGTAACAATTACTATAAGTCCCTGCTGAACAAAGTTGAAGTTTCTATAAACGAATCATAGATCTCCGGACGCTTGGAGTTCATTTTGTTACAGATAATCGCATTAAAATTTTTTGTTTTAATGTAATTTACAATATCATCTTGAGTAGTATATTTGCTCAATTAGAGATGTAAAAATAATTATATTTAATTATGGCTTTAAGGCTAGATGTTTCCGCAGAACCTATAATGGGTTTGTTGGAATTACGCTGTTTGCTTTTTGTTACTAAGATGAAATCATTCTATTTATTAGCAGTAGGTCTAGTAAGTAAATATTATTTGTTAAGGGTGTAGGTTTATTGATTTTAGGAACAGTACCTTTTACCAAATTTGCAAAAGTTAGTAGAAGGGCTAAGATTGCTGTTGGAAGCACTATTTCTGTTGTCATCGTTTACTAGTTACTACTCGCTTAGGAAACATCCGATTGAACGCACATCGAATCTTTTGTAAAAATATTTTCTCTACACACGAAATACAGGGGTGTTCAAATATTCCATGAACATATGGTTACTACATATTTTTGGGACTTAAACAAATCTATTACTCCAAACTCATCTCTATGCTAAAATATGATTTTTTTTCATAGAATGTGAGCTGTTCGGTTTAATTTCCAATAATTTAAATAATTTAGAATAAGTACAGTAACATAAATTAGAAGTAGAACATGACATCATGAAGTTAACGCAAACAAACAATAAATACAAATCAGTCTGATAGTGCAGTATAACAATAAACAAGTGCTGAAAATGCTTAGGTGGGAATTTTAACAAATGAAAGAAACGGATGACTATGCAATCCGACAAAATAATTAATTATAGGAATGTAGGAAAAAACAGAAGAATGTGTAAAATCTCAACAAGATAAATATAATAACCAAATTTATTTATGACCATTAGAATAGAATAAAATAGGCATCTAAGAGTAGACAGATAAGAGAAATAATTAAGTATTTCCAAACGTTACAAGATTAATATGACCACAAACAGTAATGTACAGAATTTAAACTGATTAGGAGAAATACTAAATTTAAGTACAAATAACCTATGATATGAACAATAAATAGATTCTTACGTTGAAGTTAATCACTAAAGGGGTATTGGAATTTCCCTTAGATTGCAAGCATTATTACATAGCTAGGATAGCTGAAGCCGGCCGTCCGCTAAGAGTTACATATAGACATGTCCTTCGAGCAAAAGGAAGAGGTCATTGGATCATATGATACTTACACAACCACATAATCCGCCAACATGCACCAGCACCAGCTAAGATTCCTAGGAGTAATCCTAGCGCAAAAACAAGATGAAGTCATCCTAGAGGAGAAACCAAGTAAGGTGAGAAGTTTTCAAAAACGACTTTATAAATATAAAGAATTGTTAGAGAGAAGGCCAATAGAAGGGAAATCATATTATGAATGGAAGAAATTACGAAAGCCTGAGAAGAGGTTCAACATGAAGATGTCGACGACATAGAAATATAAGCAGTAGATCTAATGATGACACTCAGAGCAAAGGCAGCAAAAGTCAAAGACTCGATAAAGGAGAGCAACGTAAAGCTGGCAATCATTCAGATAGAAATTTTACAGAGAATTTATGAAAACTGGACGTCATTCCAAGAGTTATTTAGTAAATTTAGTGAAATGAAGCTATTTTGAACCTGGAAAAACTGCAATACACACTAAAAGGTGAACCAAGTAGCTTAATTCAACATTTACAGATATCAGAGGTAAATTATCAGTCGGATAGAAAAACGCTGACAGAGCGATACGTAAATAAAAGGTTACTATTTTCCAGATTAATGGACAAGGTAGTCGACTGCAGACTGCAGTAGATGAACCAGTTGCAAAGTTGAAACATGTTCATGATACAACAATGGAGTACATCCAAGCCCTACAGAATTTAGGAATTTGATTAAACGAAGGTGTAAAAATGATAGCGTACATTGTAAGAAAAAAGTGAGACAACCAGATGATACAACGCTTCAAAAATCTTATGGTTATTATGACGTTTCTCAGGTAAATTAAAAAAAATATACGTTTTATTTGTAAAGTACATATCTTAAATTACTTTTCTATACAATGTATTCTTGAGGTCATAATAAATCGACTGGATTCAACTTATCTATACAAAAATGTACCGTTTGGGTGTGAGTTCAAAGATTACTCAAAGATCACATTTTTGTACCCTGTTTAGAAACGCGTTAATAAATTTTAATGAAAGCACTACTTTAGATAACAAAAACATGTCAAATACAATCGGGGAAGGGTTAAATCACCTCTGCCGCTTGATAAATTTGTTCAAAATTTACTTAAAGATGATAGAATTCTAAGATTTATTTAAAGGGAAGACTTATTCCATTACCTTCATTTTATGACTCTTGTAAAAACTTCATATTTCGCACAGTTTCGAATATATTTCCTCAAACAATGATAATCGATATTATTAATGAAAATTTTATATTATTACAAAATTTATTTCACCGTGGGTACAAACATTAAACTTTTTTACAATAAATGTTCAATGCGACCTCCACCGTCATTGATGTAGAGGTCAACACGACGTAAAATGTTGACATACACCCTTGTTAAAATATCGTCGTTTTCTCGAAGTGCGTTTACAGAATTTTGAATTCTGTTCCAAATTGTTCAGCATTATTAAATTGGACCTCGTACACGACTGTTTTTAACGCTCCCTAGATGAAGAAGTCGCAAGGGTTTAAATGTAGAGATCCAAGTGACCGCTGAATGAATGCTTCTTGTCCCCTACCAATCCATCTACCGGCTAATTCTTCATTTAGACATTGTCTTACGAGACGTGCAAAATAAGGTGGCGCATCGTTGGGCATGAAAAACGTGTTTTGACGCAAATTGAGGGGCAAGTCTTCTAATAACTCTGGAAAATTTTCTTGGAGAAAGTGATGGTAACTAATGCCATTCAAACTATCAGGCAATCAGAACGATGCAACCAAAAAATTTTCTATAAATCCGGCCCAAATATTAATTTTAAATTCTTGTTAATAATGTCTTGCTTTAATAGCATGTTAATTTTTATTTGCATAAATATGCTCATTGTGTAGGTTTGTCATGCTACGACGCGTTAACAAGATTCATTAGTAAACAAGATGTTAGTATGGAATCCTTCGTCGACTATTCTGCGCTCTCGAATAATTGGTGCAAAATTTAAACGTGATTTGTGGTGAATTGGCAATAATTCTTGAAATGCCTGGATATGCCAAGGATGAATTAATTGATTGATGAAAATCCGACTTACAGTGCTTTTTGGAATCCCAGTTTCACGCTGCAATATTCTGGTACTGATCTCAGGATTATTATTAATCATTTGAATAGCATCTTCTTCCATAATTGGTTTTCATGCTTTTAGAGGCCTTCCAATGTTATATCTGACTGACTGCAAACTTCCTTTTTCTCGAAGAAAAAATTAAATACGAGTAAAAGTTTTGGGATTTGGAATTCCTCGATTTAAACATCTCGCTTGATACATGCGGACACTCTTGTTACAGTTACCCAAGAATTAATAACACGTCGGTCTGCTCTTTATATGTGAAATCCATATTTGATAGTGGCAAAAGTGACAGCAAAAATACGAAAAATTAATCTAGCAACGACGATTATAATAACAAAACACAATACAAAAGCAACAAATGGTGAACAATTACTTAGAAGTTTACTGTCAACAAAGAACTGACACGATCATAAAATTGATTCTTATTTAAATTTTTACGTTTTTTGTTTCCTTGTGTCCACGGGAAACTAAAGTTTGTAATACAATAAAATATGCATTAGTAATATCGATTATTATTTTTTAAGAAAACAATGAATAAAAAAATAAAAAATTTGGAATCGTATCATTGTCCTTCAGGAAATTTATAACAAATTTATCAAGGGATGGGGGTGATTTTAATCCTTCTCCTCTTTTATTTGGGATTCTTTGGTTACCTAAATCAATAGTATCATTCTCAGTGCCTAGGTGCCAATTTTCATTAAAATTTATCCACGCGTTCCTAAAGAGCCTACAAAAATGTGATTTTTTAAATAAACGTTGAACTCCTTTCATAGACAAACGGTACATTTTTGTATACAGATAAGTTGGGCCCAGTCAACTTATTTTGACCTTTAGAATATGTGGTCGCACTATCTCCCAGAAGTTTTGGAACACCTTGTATAGTCGCCGTGCACAAGTAAGCATTTGTCGTAACGCGTGCCGAGTTTTTGTATATCAGCTTCATGATTCTCTGCCGCTACTACATCGAGATAAGTAGTCACACAGTCTTTTAGTTCTTCATCACCTTGAAATTTTGTTTCTGGAAAAACTCCCCGAGTTTGGTAAAGAGATAAAACTCTGAAGAAGCCGGGTCCGGGCCATACAACGTATGATTGAAAGTTACCTACTTAAATTATTGGATATGTTGTATTTTACTAGCCACACGATGTGTAGGAGAATGTCACTGCTAGACGATTCTGAATCGCCCGCATTGAAAATCTAATTACAGCACTAACTTCATAAGGATGGTGTTATCTATTTTCTTGAATGCTCGTTACCACAAATATTAAATTTATTCTGTATTTCTCAAATGCATTATATATGCTGAGCATTCAGCAATTATAAAGTTAATAACTATTTCCTATTCTAATGTTAATTTCATTAACTTCAAAAGGAGGTACAGAGGGTTACATTTCTAAAATGGGTATTTTTAAAAACAATTTCATGTAATTATACGGTATACTTTAAATTTTTAGATTAAAATCTAGCGTTTTACAAAGGACAATGACCAAAGCGCATTAATTAAATTAATTAAAAATAACAACAGCCGATTTTATACGCGACGGAAACCTACACATGTGTATCGAAAATTTTATTATAATTTTAGTCTAGAGGCCGCTATAATTTAATTATGCAGTGTTTATGTGCCGATACTTGATATTTATGCTTATGCACTTGTTAGCTATAATTTTATAAATGAAACTTTACAGGAATTTGTGATTCAATGACGTAAATAATTTTATAATACAATTTTTGATTATTGCAATTATAGTTATAAAGGTTTAACTATTTTTTTAAAATTCCTGTTTAGTTTAATTAATATATAGTCAAAAGATTTACTGTTAAATTTCCAACAAATCGTGAATTAAAGTACAAGTTGCAAAAATTAATTATTAAACAGGTGATACAAATTTACATCTAAATAAAACCAAATAATAATTTTCACACTATTTGTACGGTTGTCGACTTTATTATTAAATTCACTTATTAATTAATATAAATAACCGCTAAGTCTGTTTTAAAAATTTGTGGAATTTTATAAAATGATGTAAAAAATTCTGTTTAACTTTATGCAAAGAAATAAAAAACCTTACGCTTTATTCAATGCTACGATGTTAAAACATTTGTATAAAAAATGCTGCAATCAATGTAAAAATGAAGTTTTCGGTAAAAAATATTTCTTCAAAAGGATATATACTGTCAGTTCTAAAGGTTTTGCAGTTCATTATTATTATGCTACATTTCACGAAATGCGGGCCTTTGATGCTAGAAAAGGTTTGCATTGCATTACTGAGTAGTTATAGAGAGCGTTAATTGTTATTCTTTAAGTTTAATTATTGAAGTCAAGGAATGTCCCTTACTGTTTAATTAAATATTGTAGCTATTGTGGAATACTAGCTAAATACTAAGATAACCAAAGGTACATTTTATTTGATGTGTGATGCAATTTAATAAAGGTATCCTTAGAATGAACGTTATTTTGGTGATATTCAAGCATGGCATTCTTTCTAGACATATTGTAGAAAAAGTTAAAACATGACATACATTTTATACTTGTCGACGTAAAATCTAAGGGTTAAAGTTGAGTCCGAAAATTAAAGCGATTCTTTTGTTTTTTGCCTACATGTTTCATATGGGATTTCCTCAGCGGACATTTTAAAGTTCAATTTTTCTTATCTAAATACTAAGATCTAATAGAGCAAACACATTTAGCTCTTTGTTTAATTTAAAAATATTATTGGGCCAATTTTTTTAAAAAATTGTGTTATACATTTTACAAATCTTAATTGTGTGCTAATATAAATTTAAAACATAAATTAGCACTTCTAAAAATTAAATATTTAGTTCCAGCTGTATGTACCAGTATAGGTATACTTACAGTATAAATTGTAAATATTAGATTTGTAGATGTTATAGCTAAAGAGGACATGGAAAATTATTACGAGTATAGTCTCAGTAAAACCCGAAGTTTTACTTAACATATTCACATGTCAGCATCATAAATAAATTATTGCAGAAAATGGTTTTTATTTGTACTTAACCGATATCTGAATCTCGATGGCTTTTTCTCTTCATGAGCTGTAAAATATAACATATTTTAATAGATAGGTTCTACCCCATTAATGTTATATTTTACTACTAATTAAATGAAAAAGAATAATCTCTGTGTAGTCTTCCTTATTTACATATGAATTCTTTTTGTTTATAAGAGGTTTTTTGAATTAAAATTTCCTAATCAAAATGTCTTTAAAAGATAAAAATTAATAAATAATAAACCGTTTATGATAAAATAAATAAGAAAGTCATTGAAGTCTTAAAATATTTATTCGTTTAAGCGCTTCAGTTTTCTATTTTCTTTATCAACTTCTAATTTTTCCACCTTCAGAGATCTACCAAAACATACAAAATACAACACACGACTTTCTCTCACGCACATACATATGCAAATGATTAAATTTGTATTTATGTTTATTTTGGAGACAATAATTATAATGGTCACATCCATACAAGTTATTGGATATGAGAAAGGCTGCTCGGGAAATTTTCTAGGATAACCTGATTCATCGTATTTTTTCAGAAAAACCGTTGAGATCATGGAAAAGCGTATTGAACGCATAATAACTGTGGAAAGTTTAAAAAAAAAATGTTTGAGAAAAACGCAAAAAAACTTAAAAAGAACAAAGTGGCACTTCCAATCATTCGATTTTAACTAAATTCTTGACGTCTAATGTGCGAATAATAAAAGACTTAAATATACGGGGGTAGTTTGAAAACTAAAGTAAGTAGTACAAAAGAAAGTACTTTATTCAAGTTTTTACATTTATTTTTCGGCATAGTCCTCTTTTAACTCGATGAACTTGCTCCAACGATGTTCACGCTGTTTAATGTCTTCAATATAATAAGACGAATCAAATGCCTCAAAATAATCATTTGTTTCTACAATCATTTCCTCATTAAATGAAAATCTCTTTCCACCTACACATTTTCTTAATACACACAAACACGCACACGCGCACGAGCACGTGCGCGCTAACGCCCATGTACACGCACACGCACGCGCATGAACGCACACGCACACGCAACCGCACGCGCACGCGCACACGCACACGCACACGCATATGCGCACGCACACGCACGCGCTCGCCACCCGCACGCGCACACTCACACGCACGCACACACGCACACACACGCGCACGCGCATGCGCACGCGCACTCGCACACGCACACGCACACGCACGCGCACACCCACACACACAAACGGACCCACACACGCACATGCACACGTACACGCACGCGCACACGAACGCGCACGCGCACGCGCACGCGCACGCACACGAACACGCACAAGCTCACGCATATGCACATGCATACACGTACAAACGCGCACGCGCACTCGCACAAGCGCACAAGCACGCCCATACCCACGCAGGCACGCATACATACCCACACACACACACACACGCACACACATAGACCAATTTTCAAAAACCCGATTTTCGTACTCAGGGGACGCGAAAACGTTTATTTCCACTAAATTTTCGGCATCGAAAATTTTGGTCGAAAATAATACTTTCTCTTTTACTTATATTTCATATAGGGCAAGTGAAAGTAAAAATATAACATTTACGTAATTTATTAACACACTCACAGAAAATTAGAGTCTGTAGCATCAATAAATTAAACAACGACAAGTCATATTTTACAAAAAAATAGCTAACACTTGAAAATTTAATAAAACTTTGTATTTATATTTTGCTTGCCAGAACAATCCAAAACAATTCTTATTTATAAGTTTAAAATAAAAATTCGTTTTTTGATATAACTTCATTATTTTAAAGCATTAAATCTGATATCAGTGGAAAGTAAATTGATAGTCACCAGCGTCTATTTAATGATTCTGGTCCGAGACAACTCACAACTTTGCCTTATACATTATAGATATGAAAATAGTATCCATAAATGTTTAGATATTATTTACCTTTATTTTGAGATCGATAATTATAACGGTTAGCCATCCAAATTATAAGACGTGTAAAGCTCTACTTAACTCCACAGGTTTATCCGGATAATTCACGTTAACGCGTTTTTTTTTGGAGAAACCAAAAAATTCATGTAAAAGATCGTTTCGGAATTAGAACAATAGTAAGCTTTAAACAAATTATTGGAGTTGTTTCCAAGAAAATCGCAAACAACTTAAAACCTGCAAGACTAACGTGACGTTTTCAGCTTTTCGATTTTGACTAAATTCATATCGCCACATGCCAGAAAAACAGCAAACTTAAATATAAAATTTTATTTTTCTACAATGTTTAGTCTTTGAAATATGTTATTCACGATTAATATTTTAAGTACTTCCAGTTACTCAATTTTCACGCACGAACGTACGCACACGCGTATCAACGCACGTATTCACTCACTGACGTACACTGCCACGTACGCCCGCACACCCACGCGCACGCATGCATACACGCACGCAAGTACGCATGTACTTACGAACTCAACGCAACTAAAAATAAAAATTTAGATTATATCGTCAAAACAAAACAGGTTTATGAAGAACTGCTATAATATTCGTAATTTATTTATTTAAAAAAGCTGTCTACGTAATGCCAAAGGATTTTGTATATATCTCTAAAAACAAAACCGTTAGAAACTGGGAAACAAAATGGAGAATTTCAATTTTTCAGCTATAGAGCCTAAACGGATCAAAATTTGAAAACTTTCAATGCAATTCTTTGTTGCCTTCAAGATGCAGAACCATTTTACTCATTTAACCGAATCTCTATCTCTTACCACTATCAAGATCCCCGTGCTTAACGGGGTTAAGTTAAAAGTTAAAAGGATTAAAGATTTGAGTCTAACCGCTGACCGCTTTAACATTAACAGAATGCGCTTCTCAAATTATAGTGATACTCTAAATGACTGTTTACTTTTACTTCATTGTACATGAAATTCACAAAACTTTTTCCAATTCAATATTTATATCTACAGTATTTCAGAAGGTTTACAAATGGGCCATCCACTCTCACCTTTCCTTGTGGACTTATTCTAAATCACATTGAACAAATAAATCTCTTAAGACTTGCCTTTTCGCAAAGATATTTTATTTTTTATCGATATGTCCGTGATATTTTAAATTTGTTCCAAACCACGGAGATTATCTAAACAATTTTTTTGCGTATTAAATACGGTTTACGGACGTTTAGCTTCCGCCGCTCAGCCATCCGACCGTTTCACCCCCGCCGTTTTATTCGCAGCCGTATCGCCCCCGAACCGTTTCGCTCCCTAAGTTTTACCTCTAGCTTTAGCCATTCTTCTTGCGTTTTTGGTATTTATTTAAGGTTTTCAATTTTAATTTTTTTTGATAGATCTTAAGAAAAAGAAATTTAAGCATCTATATTCCGACGTGCAATCGGAATAATTTAAAAATTCAAAGTTGTACGGAATCCACACAAGTAACCAATAACCTGACGATTTTCAAAATCTTCAACGAGTCTTTCCACATTACCTCTATTTAATTGCAGAACAACAATGATTATTTTTAGTTAAAAAATTCCTCTAAATATACAAATATGAAAAATGTACATATATAATTCAACAGGAATTTGTAATGACCCACTATAAAACCATTACCTGCAATTTTGCTAATCACTTTTGCAAATCACTTTCTAAGAAATTGTATTTAAGGGATTTCCGATTAGTGTGGCAAATGACTTTCAAAAATGCTTTACAAAACCATTGGTAAGTATTGTCAACATTCGTACTATGTATTTCGTTACGACTAGTTCAGTTCAGTTCGATATTTCTACTAATGGCGGACTACGTTTTGTCAAAGCGAAACAAGCGAAAACTTTTTCATGAAAAAGACATTTACGTTTTCTCCAAAAAAACAAACAATAAAGAACATGGGATATTGGTGTGCGAACATCGATCAAGCTGCAAGGGACGAGTATGGACAGACGACAGAGATGGTGAAGTTGTAAAAATCGTTACGCATCATAATCATGCAGTACAATCTGCCAGGTCATCAGCTATTCGTTTAGTTGTGATAACAAAGGAGCGTGCCACGACCACACAGGAGAGACAACAGCAGATTATTGCAAACGTCATCGCAGAAGCTCATGCAGATGTTGCTCCAATTCTGCCAAAAAAGGATTCATCGAAAAAAACAATTCGTAGAACCAGACGAGATGAAAGAGTAGTTTGCAGATAGTACGTTCAGTAACACACCAGCTATGTTTCAACAAGTTTACACAATCTACGCCACCAAAAGCAATGCCGTTGTACCGCTAGTTTACGCTCTTTTACCAAATAAAACAAGAATTGAAACGTCTGCAACTTGAACTGAAGCCAACTCTACTTATGACGAATTTCGAACTCGTTGCCATCCAATCAATTGAATTGAAATTTCCAGGTATTTTAACTACTGGGTTTTTTCATTTATCGCAATCCGCCTGGAAAAAAGTTCAAATTAAAGGTCTCAAAGCTCGATATGAAAATGATCATGAATTCGCTCGTTGGATCAGAATGATTCTCGTTTTGAAATTTATTGCTGAAGATAACGTAAGCCATGCATTCGCGGAATTAGTTGAAAGCGAAGGATTTCCTGAAGAGACGGTACCCAATTATTTCGAAGATGTATATATTGGTCGACGACTACGTCGTGGATGTTCAAAATTTCCAACTCAGCATTGTAATGTTTATCAGCGCACTATTAACCACCAACATCGCACAAATAGTGACGTATAAAGATGGCAACGCGCTTTTCAAGAAACATGTGGCTCGCAATTTCCCAATATTTTTCGTTTTATTGAATGTTTTCGGAAGCAGCAAGGTATTCATAACTACGAAATAGTACAACTGATTGCTGGAAATCAAGGAAATTGAAGAAATAAAAAGTATGTTGCTATATCAGCTCGTGTGAAAAGAATCGTTGAAGATTGTGAAAATTGTCAAGTTATTAATTATTTGCATGAGATTGCGTACAACTTTGAATTTTGAAATTATTCCGATTGAATGTCGGAATATAGATGTTAAAAGGATTTCTTCTTCTTTATATGTATCTAATAAATAACTAAAATTAAAACACAAACACCCAAAAAAAAAGGTTTCATAGATACTACTGGAAACAGCTGAAACTGGCTAAAGCTAGAGGTAAAACTTAGGGAGCGAAACGGTTAGGGGGCGACACGGCTGGGGACCAAACGGGCGGGCGGTAAACGACGGGGACGAAACGTCCGTATCCCATTAAATACGCTATATGCAAAATTAGGATATATATATATATATATATATATATATATATATATATATATATATATATACAGGG
>JAHWXV010018557.1:0-23955 GCA_024586415.1 Phrixothrix hirtus | reverse complement strand
CTCACTTGGAGTAATTAATATCAATTTGTTTACACAAAAAATCAATTTCAGTAGGACATGCACAAAATCACTGATGTCAGATTTTCGCACACTTGACCGATATACAGTGTTTAATACACCTCGACCTTTAAAAGAGAAATGGATGAGCCAATTATGTCTGAGATATGTCTTGAGTGTTGCCTAAGCTTTTAAATAAAATTATGTCGGCGATTTTTAGCGTGTCAGTTAAATAAAGAGGCATTAGTTTGCGTTGAATATTAAAATTTTTCTTGTGTATTGTAGCGCATGCAATGTGACGTAAACATTTATTGTGTGCTGCTTTGATCGCTTTCTTTGCAGCTTCTATGCCTTTGATTTACAGTATATCTCAGTAGAATAATACTGTACATCAATTGTTTTTTACGTATGAAAAGGCGGACACTACATTGGTGTAAAATATTTGAAATTTTACTTAGGTTTCCTTTGGCACAAACATTTGCAGTCAAACATTACGTCAAGATGGGTTGCAATGTTTTTCCCGAAATAATCAATGGTTCTGGTTTTTTCTAGTTACCTAGTGGACTTAATGATTTCAACCTTTCTACTGTTAATTTTAATTTTCCCAATTTGAAAATATTTTTGTAATAAACTTAGTGCTTTTATTAACGTCACAGCTACTAGTGAAAGGCTTTTTCCAAGGATGGTAGTGCTTGTTAGGTCTATGATAATGGTGACCCTTGCGGTAATCTCTCCAACGCTTTTATTTGAGTAGATAAAGAGTTACCAACTCAAATTCAAATGATCTGTCTTGCAAAGAGTCTAACCCTATCATAGACATTTTCAAAGTTGATTAGGGAAACAAGGCATCTATAATGATATTTAGATGCACTTGTTACCTTTGCTTAAGTTGTGCTGCCAGTAACTGGGCTACCCTTGCTACTTGAAATCTAAACTGCATAGAAAAATATTTTGAGTATTCTGTCGAGTAAATGAATTTTTGGGCAGTTTCCGCCCTTGCATTTTATTGGGTATTACAACCACAGTTACCCTCTTTCATATTTTTGTATAGTATCAAATCAACGTCGGCCTCGTTTGCTCAAAGAATGCAGGTTCAATTCCAACCAAAGAAAAATTTAAAAACATGCCTTCTTCTCAAATAAGGAGTAAAATCGTAGATCCGGTGTCAATATGATTGACATGTAGGATGAACTCCTTTAGGTCCGGCGAAATTCTAGTAGACGTGGCAAAATAACCAGAGCAGCTGGCCAAGAGGTTAAAGGAAATTTCCGCACCTCGATTCCTCAGCTGCAAAATAAAGCAGCAAATGAACTAATTAAGAAAAAGGAATTAATGTTGTTACTTAGTTCTGGTACTGGTAGATTTGGTAAAGCCTTGTTTGAGATTTTATCTAGGCTGAACGTCATTTTTAGATGCAGGTTGTTAAGAATTAGTTGTAGTTCATCAGTATTTATTCGAGGAGGTTTAGAAATGACCGCACTTGAAATTAACCTGTTTATGTGCGAAATATGTTTCATTACATTCTTAACCGCCTTGTCGGAGTTTGTAAAAATAACCCCGAATAACAAAGAACACGGTCAAAAAACTGGTACAGTTTCGCGCGTTTTAATGTTAGTTATGATTAAGCTCAAAAAGACAATTTAAAAGACTTTAAAAATCGCGAAGTGCTGGAAAACATTAATAATTAAAATAATTAATTACATATAAATGTTTGGAAATTCAGTAGCTTGTATAATTATGATTAGATAAACTACAGATATCGTATTTGTATAAAATAAGGCCACTTTGTATGTTAAATATTATTATGCAGTGTCTCGTAAGTTCGATTATAACAAATTACCGCTAAGCGAAAGAAAGAAAGAACAAATGAATCTACATTTGTGGAATAAAGATATAAATAAAGCTATTTTGGAAGGTTTAAAACACTTCGATTTCGATTTTGGAATCGAAGACAACAAGTTGCATTCACGTGGCGAGGTGCATATAATAAATCAATCCTTGATTTAAATTATATGATTGAGCCTACAAACCTGATTTGCGCTTAGACGGTTCTAAACATTAACGTCTTCACTGTTCGCGTTTCGTTGCTGATGCAGCGAGCGCCTTCGCTGAAGAATGTTCACAATCCTCTAGTTATACGGTTGCTCTTGCTATAAGTATCTAGAGTATTCTAAAACCGTCATCCAAATCAAACGGGACCGTCATCCACTATATCTGTAGTTGCTAGTGTGATTGGGCATATAATTCTGGCGGAGACGCTTCGTGTGGATTCGGGGGTGCAAGCTTTGGTTGACCGTGACATAAAAGCTAATGTCACCGACGCATTTTGATCGCAAGGAAGTGTAACAGGAAAACATGTATCCCTAGGTCGTTCGCGAACCGTCCGTGTATCAATGTAAGAAATATTAATACACAATCTGATTATTAGATAATTTCTAAAAGCATTCAAGCATTTGTTAAATACATTTAGAATTAATTACCGTTGATAACACGCCCTCTTACAAGAAGTGCTAATTAAATTTTTTGACCATAAAATTAATTATGTCATCCGACCGTAATTTAAATTAATATAATTAAGACTAACCGATCGTCAGCCGTAATAATAAAGTAAATTTGTTAATTGAACTTATTGTTGGAGTGTCAGATAATAGTTGTTCGCGTTATAAATTCAAACAACGTTTAAACACTCATTCCGTTTTATGAATTTCACTTTGTATATATTTATTTTAGAATTAGATGCATACTCGTATAATTTTTAGCCTATTTCTCGTTATTATAACGGAATATTAGTTACGTCAGCTAGCTCTAAGGCACTACAGGAGGTGCGTTAGATCTGCACTTAAATAGCATGCAACGGTTTATATTTTAAGAGCGCCAGACGATGAATTCCGTCAGATAGAAAAGAATTATATAGAGACCGTTGTATCCAATTTGTTTAGGGAGACAATAAATATGCAAATTGGAAAAAAACAAACGGGTTGTAATCAAAATTTAATTAAGAAAAAAATTATTTAAAGAAATATAAGTTAATATTAAATATTTTATATGAAAGGAGAATAAAAATGTAAATAAATACTTAGTCAGAGTTTCGTTTATTGATTTCCTTGTAATTTTATCGTCTCTGAATTTGGATTTAAGGTGGAATTTGGCTCACACTTCGTTGTTCGAACAAGGAAGGGCTATTGCAGACTGCTGTAAAATACACATAGAAAAGTAAAATGTTTTATATGAAATTGAAAATTAGTTTAGTAAAATATACAAGAAACTTGTTATCAATAATGTTCTGACTTATTTTGAAATTACACATTATTTATACCAAAAACAATAAAATAATTGTATTTTATTAATTTAGTCACAAGCAAAGAAATGTAATTTAGATTTAGTAATATAAATTAGTATTCCGTTTAAAAAATGAAATTTACCATCAATATGAATTAATTTAACCTTATTATTTCAAAGAAGAAGGTCGAATGTTCTTCCTTATTTTTGTGGTTACAAACAAAGAAGTAAAATAATTTACCCTTTATTATTATAGGTACTTGACCTTTATACGATTTAACAAGATAACTGCAGGCTTAAAACTTTCACCAAGTATATTAGAACTGAAATCAATTTAAATTTGTATAAATCTTTAAATACAGATTGTAATTGCTTCCTTGAAATAAAGCTATTGTTCCTAATTTAAAACAACTAAAAGAAGAAAAAAAATTGTCAAATTTTGTTGGCGTTCCGCGCATTATGAACAAAATCTTTTCTACCATTTTAAATTTGGCGTTTTGACACGACAACGAGAATAAATAGTTAATAAATAGGGAGAGAGTTTTCTGTCAGATAAAAGGCGAGACGCGTGTCCTTTTCCTATGTTCGTGTCGATTAAAAGAAAAATAGATAAAGTATTGCTTACGATCGGATAAAAACACATAGAGGCATTTTCTAAATCTGTGTAGAATAGGAATTTAACCATTGCAATAAATGTAGCAGCGAAATATTAATTTCTTGTCTGATAGAGTTCGGTAACATTTCAAAGTGAGTACGGATTCGTTGCATAGTTGTATAAAAATCGGTCGTGTGTTGGTTTTTTGTTAGAAGCGTTCGGTGTGTGTTTAGGGACTCAGCATAGTATAGTATGTTGGAAGACCCCAATCTGAGAGATGGAATGATGTATCTTTGGGGATAGACCTGCTCGTTTCCACTCCGTAGCTGTTTTATTTGAACGTGTGATGTTCTCCCGCAGGTGCGGGAACCCATAAAGCCATCATGACGGACGATTTTGGGTAATTCGACGACCCAAACTAGGGTACCCCTTTTATATTGTACTCTTGTTTTTTGTTTTGTCGATCTGTGAAAGGCGTAAGCGAAAGGTCACCGCAGATCGGCGAGAAGCCCTATCTAAGCCACGTCTCGGCTCCAACCCCCTTGTTGAGGCCAGTTTAAACCTTACCGTGCGAGGGAAGTTCGCTATTACATACCTTCTAGATGTATGTATATAAAGCCTAGTTATAGTGTTCCCTAGCTTTGAGTAGCCCTTCCCGTACCTGTGGAATAACGCCAAATTCCACGGGACGAGGAAGTTATTCTGTAACCTTTTTGTAACCTGTTGTTGGTGTGTATGTCAAATAAGCCATTTTATTTATCAATAGATGTCTCGTTATTTAACTAGATTTTTATTTTTGACAGTAGAATAAGTTAATCGATAATACCTTACATTTAAGAGTATATGCACTAATTAAGGTCCCCATTAGATCACAATCAAAATTAATATTAACATTTGGGGCCTTAACAAAAGGCAATCCCGGGACAAATTGAAAAGCGGCCAGGGAACTGCTTCTATCTATTCTGAGAATAGTTCCATACCTTGTGCAGCCATCTGAAATAGTTGCGCCCCCTTTCTCTTTTTATATCCTGATTTCCTTTAGAGCGCCGAAAGTGCTAGTGAAATTTTTCTGGAACTTCCCCCTTCTCCGATGAATTGGCGGCCCCAGTACTGCTGTTGGCCGTAACGCCAAACGCGCCTGTGACAAAATTAACTAAGTTATAGTTACCAAACAAAGATGGTCGAATTTCAAATGTTTGCAATCATATTGTAAACTTAACTAATATTTAAAAATCCTTTTAAATTTATATAATTATTTTTATTTTAATGAAAATGATTATATATTACACTGAGCAATTTCATTTTAACACAATATTTTATTTTAAATTTAATTTACTAAACATTATTTTAACAAACTATCAATACATGTTACTGCAAAAGCCTGGAAAAGACAAAGCCTCAAAATCGTTTGCAAATCTCTACAAAAGATTGACATGCGTATTAGCCAAATATGTTGGTAAATTCACAACGTTGTCACTTTTATTTTTGAAAACGAACGTTGCTACGTTTCTGAAAAATACTATAAGCAAATATAAATGAATATGTGATGAAATTTTAATGTTAAATTAAATAAACTGAAAGCAATTAAATTACTAATGTATATACAAATATACATCTGAATACGTAACGTTAGAAATTATTAAATTCCTTCGTTATTATCCTGTACATAATTTAATCCTCTAAATAATCATTATTTATTTTATTACAACAATATATGATTTCTGAAGGTTTATAGGTTTATTGCCTTGTTATTAATAATCTAATCTAGCTAGGTATAAATAGTAAGTTCTGCATTTATCCGAATCCTACGCCTGAACCCATCCGTAACGACGATCCACCTGGATAAGTAAACATACGAACAGATTTATCTTGCGACGTAAGTAAACAAATCCGTAAAGTCACAAGTTTTGGAATTGATTTTTAAAATGATGCGCTAACGGTTGATTTCTCGTCATCTTTAGAATCTTTTCTCGGGAATGTATTGGCGTGTTTTGTTCTCTATCTTTTCTAATAGTTTGAATTAACTTCCAGGAGCTTTTTTTTTCTCTATTTTTTTGCCTCCAACGTTGGTTTTTTACTGCTAAGATAATAGCACTAACTTTCCGTTCTATATTTCGAGCACGCCGAGTCTTTCACTATCTCTCCTTTTCCAAATTGTTTTCCTGATAACATAGGTGTGAAGGATTTGAGAACATAAGATAACTTCTATTTTGGTAGATTATTAGAAAGTGATGAAACTACTGGAGCATGGTCTAAACTTTATAGATATCTATTGCATCTCCACGCATATTACATTTAGCGGTCCATCGATAAAAATTTTGGTGCACCTTGTACGAAAGGATTACAAATGTGCTCATTTCGATTTACGAGTACTAGTCTGCTACCTCGCATAGTATGCTTTAAGTTTAGATCCCTCCCTAAAGTAATCCATCCGATTTTCTGTCAATAGAATCTGATTTGGTGGATTATACGCCGAAAATACTTCCATAGATCCTGAAAATTTAAAAGGTTGAAGATTTGACATTACACTGTCTTTGGGCTCAGCCTATAACACGTAAAATCTGTACTCGGTAATTGATAGTAGGTTTTTAAATGCGCTTCCGTTAAGAGCAAAACCGATATTTTTTGTTTGAGAGGAAATAATCCTTGTTCTAATCTTTCAACTTTAACAGCACTGGTGTTTCAAATTTTATAGATGAACAAAGCTCGTACATAAGTATTTACGTTATATTTGAAACAAAATCGGCGTTGACGTTAATATCTTGGGATTTTGATAAAGGTTGAAGTTTCTTAAGTTTTTGTGCAATGACTCCTTTTCTTATGTTTCTGTCATTTTTAGGATTTGTATTTTCGAATTGCATTTGGATTTACTTCAGCCAGAAGGATGCTCAGTTGCTCACTCTACACGCCGTTAAGCATTTGTGTATTATAAGAGACATGCTCGTACATTTGGCATCTATAATATTAGTACTCCTTACAGATCTGTGTTAAATAGAACTATGAAAATGTATAGAATTAGGAACAAAACATAGCTTCACCTGTACACACACACACACACACACACACTCACGCGCAAACATACACACAGATATGTATTTATATATAATGTATATAATGTATATATTCATAATTTTGACGAATCCTTTTTGTGTTGGTATCTTATGGTTTTCTCACAAACTGAGTATTTAGTCGTCCTAATTACCGCTGAGAGAAAAGAAAACGATCAGAGCATATAAGTAACAAGTTCAGATATACATGGTGTATCTCATTTTGGGTAACCCTCGATACTGCTTCATTAACAATCAAGCTATTGAAGGCCTTCAGCCCGGCGAATCATAATTCTGATTTATTCAGTGACTTCTTTATATATATATATATATATATATATAGGAGAAGTCGTAAAGAATTTCGCTTAATGCATAGTATTTTCTCCTTTAGCTTAGAAAACTACCGTAATTAGCGCAACCTATGGTGGTTTTTGTCTTTGCTCATGAGGTAGGACTTTTGATTATGTAGTTATACAGGGTATTGTTCGTAAAACGTTCGAGCAGAATCCATGGGTTCCTAATTTTGACCTAATTGCAGTGGTTTTTATGCTTAGTTTCATCTCCTATGATCTAATTTCACTGTGGCTAGTTAGCTAGCATTTGAACCACTCGGCTGTCCGTCAACCATGTCCTAATTCAATTTAACACGTGACACAAAATCAAGTGGAGGGCGCAGTTTTCTATTTACTATTAATTTACAATTTACAATTAATAGTACACTTTTTTTTAGTATTACTGTTTAAACTGGAACTTCTAATATAAGAATAGCGTTGTTTTAATGTAAGGCTATTATTTAACATATGTCATTTATGATACATTAAATAAATGATACATTTCAAGTTACTTGGTTTATAGTGTGCTTAATACGAGTCCCGATTTACTACGGCCGAAATATAAATGATTTTCTGTCATTTTATCAGTCATTATAAGACATCCATTTTTCCGTCATATTTATCATTGCATAAGTTAACATTTCTGCTGTCTGCCTGATAGAAATGTTCTTTACAATTATAGGATATCAATTAACACTGTATTTCCATTAAGGCGAATGAACTTTCTTTTAAATTGAAAATATAACTGAATTACCAATACATAGTTGATCTTTTATATCAACACAACCAATAATTTCTAAAATAATGCTGTTTATAACTATGGTAGGCTATTTGAAACATTTTTTTACGGAAATTTTTAAAGATAAAAATTCTAATCGTGTATTAGCATTTAATTGAAAATTTTCAGATTTTATCTGAAATAAACCGTCGATGTTGGTGTCCTTTTCTGATTCAACACACATTGATAGCTGATGCATAATATCAACAATTTGGATTGCTCCTTGACGTCTTCTCCTGGGTTTCGTGTTATCTATTTCAGATTTTCAAAATTTAATTTATCATGCATATGAGTTAAGCTTTCGCTACTCATACACCTATTCAGCCTTCAATTACTAAATGACCACCAAAATGATATATATTCGTCAAAAAATTACACTAGTGAATAATAGAAGACGAATCGAGGTAGCCGGTTTTTGATGATGTGGGGTAATTCTATCGATGATTACTGCATTGATAGAGATTTTTTGGGAAAACAGTCCAAACTAATTATATTAACATAGTAGAAAGTTATGATATAATCAAAGATTAATAGGCGAATTTTGTCTAGATAGAATGCCGGAGATATTGGGAGAAATACGGTGAAAATCGACTTTTGGAAGATACTGATTGAAATGAAATTATTACTCATAATTTGGATAAGGAAAAAATACATAAGCTTCCAGGAATGACAAATTGGCTTTTATCCCAAAATATGTATTATATACTCAGTGACATAGAAATTGTAACACCAAGAAGGGGTTGGAATTTCCGGATGAAATTTGGTAGGAATATTCACCCATGTATAGTAGTAAATGATCAAAATTTGGGAGGAAAATCTTTATTAGTTAAACAAAATTTTATAATAACTCTTAATAATGTGTGGTGCGACCTCCCTGATTTACACATTCATTTACACGCCGAGGCATTAATTGATTAAAGTGGTTTATCTCGTCTTGGGGTATTGAATCCCATGAAAGTTCCACCTCATGTCTCAAGGCCTCCAAAGTCAAAGGAGGACGCTGCAAATTTCGCAACCTTCTATACATTATGCCCCATACACGTTCAATGGGAAAAAGATATGGAGATCTTGGAGGCCAGGGCAAAAGATGAATCTGGGCTGGCTCAAAGAAGTTCAAGGAAAACATTGCTACATGTCGACGTGCATTATCTTGCTGGAATAATCGATCGTCGAGCTCTTGTAGGTATGGCAAAGGATGTGTTCTAACCACCTCCGCAATATACTGTTGTGATGTCATTTTGCCTCGAATGAACACCAAGGGAGACCTGCTTCCATAAGTAATCTCACGCCAATATCGAAGATTCCGTCGTTCACCCCGTCTTCTTCTGACTCTCATACGACCGCTGTGCACTCCTTAACAAAACTTAGATTCGTCATCGATAACGCAGTGCTTTTTCCAAGATCCAAAGATGATTGTCTTTCTACACTATGACGTATTGTTCAAGCAACTGGAAGCTCTTTGTTTAGGAAGCATGAAGGTAGTTATCAGGAGCTATTGGAACAAGTCAGATCTAGCGCTTCATCTCTGTCAAGTGTAACTAGACAATCGATCAGGAAAAGAAGATATGCAGAAGTAGAAAAAACGCCGAGGGCACAATAACAGGACAAAAAGGCTGGAACAATCCTGTTTAGTTTAAACGTCCGAGAGAATGAGGCAATAGGGCAAATTCCAAGTTACACCTTATTCTCGAAGAGTGCAATGTAACGTTCACACTTTGAAATAACACAGGGCTGTAATAGCACGACTATGACGAACAAATCGTTCAATCTAACAATAAAATGTGAAAAGCGCATCACAGGGATAAAGAACTTTCTTTTTATCAGAAGATTTAACTTTTCTTTAAATTCTTTGGGTAAACGATATTTTGAGTTAGTTCTGAAGGCGTGTTTCATAGTTGACAACTAAAAGTTTTCTGCAATAGTTTTTTTCAGCGTTAATTTTCAATTTATCAAAACCACACATAGGCTTGTGTGAACTTTAAGGAAATTTAGGATCAGTGTGATACTCCCCTAGAGTACATCATAAAATTCGTAGGTTGAAATTCCATAACATCAAAACACTTTGTCCATATCTTTGAATGCTTTTTCTCCGATTACTGTGCTTTAATAACTTTCAGCACACAGTCCAGAATGTAATAGCTAGAATTAGGATTTTATACTGTCACTATATCTCGCTTAAAGCGAGCTGTGTATACATGATTTATTTAACTAATAATTTCGGCTCTCTAATTTATTTACAATTGTACATGTATTTCTTATTTCTAATACAAAGGGTTATTTATATTCGCCATCTTTACACACCAATATCGATGTTAGCATTAATTAATCTAAGATGTCATTCATATTTGTATCAAAAGCACAGCAGTGAGAATAAACCCAAAAGTTTTACACATTGCGGAATTTTTCGCTGTGAAACTCATAATGAATGCCATTGATAGTTTATTGCAGTAAATAGATGCGCGCACGAAACGCCGTGACAGAAAAATGTCTTTGTAAATTAACTGCATATATGATAAATAGGCCACTTAGTTTTCTTGAGGCAATACAGCAGCAACAAGATTCAAACAGGATCCTAAAATGATTGCTTTGTGTGTTCCATCTTGTTCAAGTTACTGATACCATTTCCATTTCGATACGTTACTGTTCCTTGAGGCATCTTTATTCATATCTTGTGTTTTAATAGATTGAATATTTTGTTTCCATTTTTAAGAATTTTTATAATTATCTTTGTGATAAAAGTATTCTTTTTCAAGACCTTAGATATGGAAACAATAAGAACTCATTTTAAGAATCGTTTTTTAAAGTGCTTTAGGAACATTTTAAACTGTTAAATGTTTCAGTAATTGTTTTAATTAGAGATTAATGTGCTGATTCTGTTCAACATTAAGCTTTAATTTTACCGATAAACGCATTTAAACGTAAAGTTTTATAAACAGCAACATGAAACTAAAAATAACTAGGACTCATTGTTAGATATAGAGGAAGTTACATTCATTTATCACCAAAAGCTGTCCAAAAAATTTAAAAATCTCAAGACTAACTGGAATAATTGAATAATTTGCTGCTAATTAATACAATTTCAAAATGATGACCACGTATGAGGTTACCAAAGACGCAGTATTCGCAGTAAAATATGAATAAATTCCATGAAAATGTGGAAAGGCAGAGAACTTTAGAAGTTAAATATAAAAAAGAACGCGATAAAATATTAAAAAGGTTACGTCAGCTACAAAAAGGCTTAACGATTCTTAATTATAAGGTATATCGAAGATTAGCAAACTTTAGATCACAAAAGCGATCTACCTCTTGGATGTAAACAACTATAACGTTGTTAAAATTAAAAAAATTGGTCAGCAAGGAAGCGGCTGCACAGTTATTTAGTAAAATAATCCAACATAGATTATCGATCTCTTGATCACAATTTAAGAGTCTTGTTTAGTGATATAGAAATCAATAATGTTCTTATGCGTTTAATAAATTTTGTCAGCAAGGAAGGGTATGAGAAGCTATTTAACTAAATAGTTCATCAAAAACTAACGACCTCCACTTCATAAAATTATTATTTAATATAGGGCCTCCCATTATGGGTTGTTTAACAATTTTCATCAAGAAAGAGTGCTTATAAAGTTATTTAGTTAAAAACTCTAGCGAAAACTAGAGACCTGTACATCACAAAAATGATTATTTAGTTTAGTACCCGATTCTACATCCTCCTCTCCTTTGATATATCGAAATCAATAAGGTACCGAAACGTTTAATAAGTTTCATCGGGAAGGAAATGGTTACACAGTAGTGTAAATTAGCGACCTTCAGATCCCAAAAATCAATATTTACTTCGAGTGTAGATTTTACAACCTCCTTCCTTGGGAATTAAAGATAAACAACCCTGTAAGTCGTTTAACAAATTTTATTAGCAAGGAACTGGGTGCAAAGTGCATCGAATATTAGCGATCTTTACATCACAAAACCAATTATTAAACTTGGTAGTTGATTTTATAATCGTCTCCCTTGGGGATGTAGAAATATGAGTTGTTTAACAAATTTCATCAGCAAGAAGTGACGATAAGTCCATTAAAGACTAGCGAACTTCAGTTCACAAAACGTTTCTTTAACTTAGAGCTGGATTCTGTAATCTGTAATCAATAACGTTAAGACCCGTTTGGTAAATTCTATCAGTAAGGAAGTGGCTGCTAATATATTTAATTAAAATGTGCAACAAAGATCAGCGACCTTTAGATCACAAAAACGTTATTCAATTCAAGGGCAGCTTCAATAATTGCCATTTTTCGAGCTATAGAAATCAATATTGTTGTGATGCGTTTAATAAATTTCCTTAGCAAAGAAACGTCTGCGAAGTTATTTAACTAAAAAATTTATCAAAGAATAGCGAGCGACCTTTAGATCACAAAATTTAGGATCAGATTCTAAAACCCCTTCCTTTAGGAGTGCAGGAATCAATAACGTTTAAAAAACATTAAGATGAGAGTAGTTTTAAAGTTATTTTGTTAAAAAGTCTATCGAAGACTAGAGAACTATAGATCACAAAAAGGGTTAATTGATTTACATCCAAATCCTACATCGATTTTATTAAGAGATATAAAAATCATAATCTTATTGATTTCTGTAACAAAATTAATTAAAATGGAAGTAGTTCCAAGAGTGTTGAATAAAAAATCCATTAAAGATTAGCGATTAACAGATCACAAAAGTGATTAATTTGGTACCGGATTCTATAACACCATCTCCTTTGGTTGTAACAATAAATAAGGTTATGAAATATTTAACAAGTTTCATCAGGGAGAAAGTACTTGCTAAGTTTTTTAATTAACAGGTCATTCAAAATCATCAACAGATCGCAAAAATTGATTGTTTACTTTAAAGATAGATTTTATAACACCCTTCATTCGAGATGAAGAAATCAATAATTTTGTTGGAAAGGAATTAGTTTGTTGTTGTTATTAGGCAGGTTCGGTTAACGAACTGACACTCAGGCCTGTTAGACCCATTGTATCAACTGTCCCTTGCACTATCCCTAAAGTCCTAAGATTTTCAGAAATCGCACTATCTTGGTTGGGAGGCATTTAGGATTTCGTTGGTTTCAGGGAATTGAGACGCAAAATTCAGTATTGGACATTGCTAAAAGCTGGCTAATCGTATAATAGATGAAATGATGTTTCATCGCTTTCATTATACTTCCTACAAAGAGGGTCCTGTTGGACACCAATTGTGGTTAAGTGTTTTTTGAAACTATGAACTTTTACGAGACCAGTATAAACTTGGACTTATTTCATGCTTAGCGAAAGTAGGACCTGAGTTTTTTTAGACCCTGGGCCTAAAATTAGGGCTTTAGCCTGTCTAAAGGTTTATTTATCCCACGATTGTTTGAACCTTAATAGTAAGTCGGCCTCAATGGTGCATTTTTAAGGGAGTCAGGTAAGCCAATGTAGGGGGCAGCTGTTGGCATAGCAGTACCTGCCTTAGCCAACAAATCTGCTTTTTCATTCCCTGTATGTCCCTTATGGCCAGCAATCCAGCAAATAGTTACTGTATTGTTCCTATATACTAGAACCTGAAGTTTTTTTAGCATCCCCACACCAATCTGGATCATATGGTAGCATTCGATAGGGCCTTTACGTCACTTTGGCTGTCAGTGAATATAGTGAGGTGTAGCTTGTAATACTCCCTATTGATACATTCTTCTGCGCAGGCCGAAATTGCGTACATTTCAGCCCGAAACACAGAGGCATAGTGCCCTAATGGAACGGTTACTTCCATTTTGGGAGATTTGCTAAAATACCTGCTGCAGCAGAGCCGTTCGATCCGTAAATCAGATCAGGCCCCGCCAATCGAGCAATTTCTTAGCATTAGTAGTTCAATCCGCTATGCTGGGGATTGTTGTAGAAAATAGAGTGTTGAAGGCCCTGACCGGGGTTACACGATCACCAGTACCCCAGCATAAGCTCGGTAAGCTGTTAGTGATTGAAGTGTGCCCCCAACTGTGGCCCTCACCCACCATCGCTCGAATTGAAGCAGTCTGGATGCAGGTCTCATTGCCTTCCTTTGTACCAAAAGGCATAAGGGAGGCAGATCAAGGAACAATTCCAGAGCTGTAGTTGGTGTGGTTCTTTCCGATACCTAAATATGCCATGTGTTGTACTTTATTGATGTGGGTGTAGTTCCTTTGGCTCCTTACACCTGGCCACCATACAAGTGCTGCATAGGTTAAGACTGGTCTAGCTACCGCCGTGTACATTTGATGTGTTAATTTGGGAGTTAGGCTTCACGTAACCCCATACATGCGACTGCATACCCAAACGATGGCCGTCGCGTTTTGCTGGGATTTATGACTAGCTGGTGGAGGTCGGCCCAGTCAGTGACTATGTTTGGGATCTTGAGTGATACCCCTAACAGTGGATTCGAATTTCCCAGTGATATGTAAGAAAATATCATGTGCATAGCCCCTAGCAAAAATTCCTGTGGAGTTAAGTGCCCTTATTACGTCATCAACTACTAAGTTCCTTAACAGCGGTGATGTTACGCCACCTTGTGGACAGCCTTTTGTGGCGGAGGCCATTATTTTACAGCCGTTTAGGGTCACTATGAAGGTCCTGACCTTGATAAGGTTTCTTATCCACAACAAGATGTTGGGATGTACACCATGATAAAAGGCAGCTGAGTGTATAGAGTCGAAGGTAATATTATCAAATGCTCCTTCGATGTCTAGGAAAATTCCCAGGCTTGTCTGTTTGTGAGCTAGCACTTTTTTGATCCTGTAAATAAGCTCGTTTAGGGCTGTCTTTATAGACTTGCATGGTTAGTAGGCATGCTGGTGATGGTGCAGAGGGGAGTTTCTCAGCATCTCACTACGTATGTATTCTGTAATCACCTTTTCCATTCTTTTTAATAAGAAGGATGTTAAGCTGATTGGGCGAAATGCTTTGGCTTCTTCGTAAGACTGTCTAGCGGGTTTGGGTAAGAAGACCACTCTGGATTGGCGCTAGGCTTTTGGAATATAGTCTAGTGCTAAGCTGGTCTTGTAAAGTTTTAAGAGATAACAATCAAGAGTTTCTATTCCCTCTCGAAGTAAAGCAGGTTGGATAGCATCACTTTACTTTAGGTAAGTAGCACTGTGGTGGCAAACCTCCTTTTGGAGTTGCAAGCTCTGCAGAAGTTATCATGGTCCGCCAATTTATTCACTAATTTAGCTTCAGGAAAATGAGTATTAATCAGTAACTTTAAAGTTTCCTCATCTGAGGCAGATAATTGCCTGATGGGTGTTTGAAAGATCCCAATTTACATTTAGGGTTACGTCTGAGGGTGTTGCGTAATCTCGCTATCTGGAGCAAAGACTCGATCCCCACACAGAAAGATTTCCAAGCTTTTCTCTTATTATGGGGATTGCCGATTTATAATTTCTCTGGCAGGTACCAAAGGCCTCCTAGTCACCGACTGAGTTGATCTTTCTGACTCTGTTATAGAGACGTTTGGTTTCTTTCTGGAGAACGTCCAATGTGTGATCCCACGATGGAACTGTTGTTCGCGTAGTAGGGGTCTGCACAGGACAGTTCTCCTCAAATGACTTGATCAGTGCAGTTTTCAAGAGATCTGCTGCTAGGTCTAAGTCTGTTGAGTCACTAATTCGACCAGGCAGTGTACTCATACACGTACCGAGCGAATCCCTGTAGAAATTCCAATCAGCACGTGCTGATTCCTTCCCTAGCGAAGTAGTGAGATTTGGTTGAGTTCCATTTTGAACTCAATATACCTGTGGTCCGAGAGTGAAGGTTCTTGGGAGACCTTACGTTTGGTCAATATCTGTAAGATGTCAGAGGAGCAAAGTGTGATATCGAGTATCTCCTTACTTTTGGTCGTGACAAACGTGGATTCATTGCCTTGACTGGCAATGTGAAGATTGGTGGTAGTGAGGTATTTTAACAAATTAGTCCCTCTTTCATTGATGCAAGTGCTACCCTACTCAGTGTGGTGAGAATTAGCATTACATCCAATAAGGATCTCCTTTTGGTTTTCCCTACAGAATTGAATCCTTAGATTACTTAACTCGTTAGGTGGGGGTGGGTCTGTTGAGTCAAATGTAAGATAGGCGGAGCAAATAATTAGCTCTTTATCTCCGTCTTGTGTCATCAAATATACGGTTACTGCAACTACATTCCTGCTGAAAAATTATGTCGGAGGGCAGGTGAGTATGTTGCTAGCACCATAAATGCAAGTTTTGGAGTAAGGGTACATTGAAAAACGTCACCCCTGTTGTTAATAATACCCGCAACTGACTCTTAGTGACACCAAGGGTTTTGTATGACAGCTATTTGTATGCAGTTTACTGCTAATTTCCTGACAAAAAGATTGATGGCTGCTATGCAGTGCTATAAGTCAATTTGTCCCAGTTTGAGGTTCGTCACTAATATTAAGACCGCGAAGAACGCTCTTCCGTGGCACAGCTTTGGTGTTCTTAGCTTTGGTATCGAGCAACCGGAAGGTTACTCGTCCCAAAGATAGGAACGGTGCGAATCTACATGCTTTGACGATCTTCAGAGAGGATTCGCCAATGCCCAGAATCAGCTTAATCCCCTGAGTGGTATCTTGCGTCCTTCGTTCATAGACGCTCCAGACTTCGGGCCTCAAGCCAGGATATTGCCTAGCCAGTCGTCGCAGTAAGGTAACGGTATCCTGGTGTGGTCCCGGAATCCGTTGCGATTTTGCTGAGCTTAGGAAGTGCGACATAAATCACCGCAGTGAGTTTCTGCCCATGCTTTAAGGTGCGACCTTTAAAAGCCACTTTGTGCTCAGCTAACCAGCGCAGGTTACCACAATGGTTCCCTGTAGGAGTTGTGTGTCGTGGAAGCGAGAAACAGGTTCACAAGGAGATACCCTATCAAACTCTTCCACGACTTTATTGGTTACATCCCATTTCTGTTCTGCGGAGATAACCGCCCCAGGATAGCCATCCAAGTGAATTTCCACCCTCAACGCAGACTGCACAGCCCTAGCATAAGATATTTGTTCAAGCTCTTTTTGACGGGCTCTTTTCTAGGCACTTTGACATCAGGTGTTGTATTTCCTACTGATATTCGGCGTTTAGTAGGGGCAGGTTTACTCTTGGAATCCTTGTTTCCTATCGCCTTAGATTTAGCAGAAGTAGTGGTCTGCGAATCGCCCGCCTCGGCTTGACCATTAGCAGCTTTTGCCTTCAGAGGTCTGCTCTTTTGGGCTCAAGATAGCTTAGGCCTTTGAAGGGGTATGGAGATTGCCGAAGCTCCCTCGTTGGATATTAGAGGTTCTGCCGGGGCAGCGCACTCTAATTCTAAAAAAGAAATTTTTTCTGAAAGTGTTCAATGACTGTTCCCATTAGTTTGCAGGAAATAAATGTCGATTACCGCAGGCCTGATAGAGGAATAAGACGACTAATGTAAACAGAGTTGCGTCTGGTGCCGCGAGGTTAATCGCTTTGACGGGATCTGCTCCACCCCTATGCATCCCTTCGTCGTGCATTATAACTTCATAACTTAGGATTGGAGCTTTATTAAGTGGTTATCTCCACGAAACCCAGGTGGTTAAGCCAGTGTCCCCGATAATCTAGCTAGAAATACACCCAGACTAGTGTTTACGGTATTATGGTGTTGAGCTCATCGCTCAGCACCGACGCCGTTATCCCTCGTTCAAACCTTTAGTCACGACATGACAGCTAGGCAGGATTTGAACTACTGAGTTTAGTAGAAACGAGTCTCATGAACAGAAATGTGAGTGGTTCAATACCTTCTGCTCGCCTGGTTTTGAGTATGTAAGTTTACAGCGTTTATAGTCGTTCACATACTACCCTTTGCGTTGGCCCCAAGGAACTAGTTTAAAAGCTTCCACTGGGGATGTGAAAATGAATAACATTAAGGGTCCTCTAACAGATTCCATTAGCAAGAGAGTGGTTGTAAAATTATTTAATGAAAAGGTCTATCGTAGATGAATGACCTTCTTAACGCAGTAACTGTTACTTAATGTTCCCTCGGATTCTATCAACCCCTACTACTCCACTTAGGGATGCAAAATCAATAACCCTACGGAGTGTTTAACAAATTTTATAGGAAAGGAAGTGGTTCCAATTCCTTTAACAAAAAAACATCGAAGATTACAAAACGTTTATTTTGTTTAGAGCTGGATTCTGTAAACTGCTCTACCTGGGATGTAAAAATCAATAACTATACGAATTGTTTAACAAATTTTATAAAGAAGGAAGTGGATGAACAGTTATTTAGTTAGGCGCCTTATTGAGGATAAGTGGCCTTCAGATCATAAAAATGATTGTTCGATTTAGAGGAATGTTCTCTGTACAATCGCCTTAACGGTATGGTTTCAAAGGCCAAGTCCTCCAAAAACTAGTGATCTTCACATCACAATACCGATTACTCAATTTAGGAACAGATTCCATAATTTTGTCTTGAAAATGCATAAATTTTGTTGAAGAGGAAGTTGTCCAAAAACCGTTTAATTAAAAAGTATAACTCAAAATAGCCCCTGTTAGATCGCATACATAATTTTTGGCTTTAGGAGTAGATTCAAAAATGCCGTTCGCTGGAGATGTCAAAACTATTAACAATAGAATTGTTTAATAAATGCCATTGGCAAGTGAGTGGTTATAAACGTATTCAATAAAATAGCTCATCTCAAACCAACGATCTTCAGATCACAAAACGATTGTTTATTTTAAAAGAAAATTATATAATCCTCTACTTTGTAAATGTCGAAATCAATAACATTATGGCATTCAAACAAAACCCTTCACATCATAAAATGAGTAATTATTTTCAGGTCAGATTCTATAGGCTCTTTCTTAGCATGTACAAATAACCAACGATATGAAGCATTTAACAAGTTTCGGCGTTTAATTAAAAAGTCCTTCGCAAATTAGCGACTTCCAGATCTAAGATATGATTATTTGCTTAAGAAGTGGATGTCGAAATCAATAACTTATAGGTCCTTCGACAAATTTCGTGACCAAGCAAGTGGTTGCAAATTCATTCAATTAAAAAGCCCATCATCGCAAATCAGCGACTTCAGCTCACAGACGCGATTATTTATCCCTCCCTTGGAGATGCTGAAACAATAACTTTGTGATGTTTCTTGTGGAACCGTAGTTATATCGCGAAATCTGATCTAATTGAATTGCGAGGATTCACGTATATTCGCAATATTAGTGATCTCGGAAGAGTAATAATTAAGGTTTGAATTAAGACAAAACAAGCTTTAAGTGCGTGTAAAATAAATACCGTGCGGGAGTGTATACACTTAATTTATTTAAGACCAAAGAATTGTTTAAATAATAATTGGTCCATCGACAGCTCCTTCAGACTGATTCGATGAACCAATAAAATCTTATATAATATAAGCTACAAGTAAATTAGTTAGAATTGCTCAACATGACGCAAGAAATAAATCACCGTTTACCGTCCGAAATTAAACGAGATTGTAATGATAACCGAAACAATTAACATAGCAACAATCTCAAATAACTTAAATATTAATTAATTAAGGAAAAGTAATTAAATAGAATTACGCAACATTGCGTCATGTCATGCAATAATTTGTTTAAAACAAATGTACTGTTATCCGAAATGATTAAGTAGCAGACGAAGAAAACTGTCGAAATCTATATTCGCCGAATAGAGAACGAGAATATGGATTTAACTATGCAAAAGATAATCTTTGTGTGAGACTCGATGCGAGATATTGCTCTGCGCATAACCACGCTAGACCGTAAAAGCTTTTCTGTAAAGTCAGGCTATTTTGTAATTAAATTTTGCAGCGAACTTTGCGTGCCATCTTATGGACTTGCCGAGGCTGCAAAAATTAAAAATCCGTTAAAAAACGCCGTAAACCAGAGATCTAATTACATACATCCCGGTAGTAGGCCTTGGTTCCGTTCCGAGTTTCTCTCCAACGGAGTCAGCCCGCAGCATAGAATAACGTAACACCAGAGGTCCTCGTGACCGAGCGTCCCCGGCTTTATCTTCACCGAACCTGTAACTTAACCGAGCTTGAGTCGACCACAAACAACTTGCTTGGTAACTGTGTGCGCTCAACGCCAAATGTCCCTTAGCGTCGTTGTGCGTCGAGTTGTACTGATAGTGGATGCACAACTACGCTGTATCGAGATTACTTGTCGCCGACAACATCTTGTCGTCTAGAAACGGGTTCCTCCGTAACAACATGGAAATGACGCCAGACGCCGCGATGTTTAGCTGTACTGGGTGGCAAGAAAGATCACGAGTGCACGCTAGCGCCGCTATACCGAAACTCCGTCCCTGATTACTGTCTGCATAAATTACGTACACGGCGGCCGCCACGGGCGATGCGCCCGCGCCTGCATCTCGTAGTCTACTGCCAGCTTTCGCGATCAAATATAATAGGAAAGTAGAAGTCGGCGAATACAGCACACGTCACGTCGATATCTTTCAACGCTGTCGCGACGATCATAAATTGACCGCCGTATAGAACACACACAAAGGTTGATTTTTCGTGCAATCATAATTGGTTATAAATAATTCCTTTTGTTTGTTACACTAGCAGAATACCGTTTTTATTTTTATTTGATTTATGTAAATAAATTGTTTTATAAATAGTACCATTCTTTTTAAACTGGCAGAAATCAAAACGATTATTAAACAAATATCACCGAAGTTCGCTTCGTAACCGAAGTTGAAGTAACGCCATTTTGACAAATGACGTTATCCTATAAATAATTGTTCCGCAGGTATACAGAATGCAAAACGAGGTGCACGAAGCCGCCCAAGTTACTCAAGGTACCCCGAAAGTCGTCCAAGAACCCAGCCACCACGATTGAGCAACTCCATTGCAGAATATAAATTCTTTATTTTTTTTGGTGCACGTTTCATAGCAAATTAAAACGTCACAACTTATAGGTCCTTCGACTAATTTCATCGGCAAACAAGTGCTTAATCATTAATTAACTCATCTAATTACAGATCTACCGTAATCTATCTCCAATCGATTCTATGATTGATGTAAATAGCGTTATTACAACACAAGTTAACAATGCATTTATTTTCTTAGAGTATTTGTATACAAAGAGTGTTTGTTGCAATATTTAATACCAAAGATATTGACTGCTTTAATCGGTAACAAATACAAGCGAACTTGTAACAAATTGAGTAGAAGCTGCACAGGGGCAGTATTAAATTTAACCTAGACGGAGTAATTATACATTGATCCTACTGCACGACTATACGAATTTAGACGCCGAAGCGTATCAAATCAACAACACGGACCTTGTAAAATATATGATTATTACAACAAGGCAACATTATGTTAACAAACTTGGAGCAAATTTACAAAAGATCAGTCGCTCTACAAAACTGCGCTAAACGTTCAATTGCATTAACTGATCCATATTAACTTATTCTAATCTTTTACAAACAGATAAATCGATGCATAATCGCAGGCTATGTTTACTCATGAACGGCTTATCGCACAATGAGTTTACTGAATGCATAGTATTAGGTGGTGAATTGTATTAGCCCGGGGTTATCATACGCGCAACTTAGGATAGGTAACCAAATTAGCTTACAACGGGGATATGGTGTATGCTTGACCTGAACTTCATATATAGCTTATCGTATAATATATTTTTGGACATTAAATCCCATTACATTACTGGTATATTTATAGGTGAATACTGTTATCAATAGCTTAATAGCCGGATTGGAGTATCTTAAAAAGAGTTTTCACATTACACAGCACTTCTTATCTAATTATATCAATTTATTAGTATCATTGGTCGCGAAACTCGAAACCAACCAACCAATAGCCACAAAATGGTATTACTATGTTTACTACCAGACACATTAGCACACATTTCAATGTTTGGTATAGTACAGCTTGGAAAATTGTACTAGGTTAATATTATATATTATATCATATTAGATCTTACCAAAATTAACATGGAATTATAATAATATGTTAACTTAATAAGCAATCAATGGGCAACATGTACTCGTGGCCTACATAACAGTTAGCCCTGAAAGACTATATGTGACATATAACGGGCGAGAATTTAAATAACAACAGACTTCTTGTCATATTGTTTATTCAAAGTGATTTTCTGTTATAGTTGTATTAACAGCCGCATTATGTCTGTAAGTATGTATATTTAGTTTTTGGACAAATAAAGGAAGGTTGACTTGGTCTAATGCCAAAGTGGGGAGACCATCAAACCATCAAGGCAAATAAGTGCTTGAAAAGCCATTTCATAAAAAGTCTATTGCAAATTCTTCAATTTCTTAACGAAAAATGATTATCTATTATTGTCTTGAAGCAAATTTCGTCAGCGGGCAAAGGGGTTTAATTAAAAGCCCACCACAAGATAAGGTCCTTCACATCATAAAGTGAATAACTACTTTGAAGTCTGCTCTTTCCTTGGGCTGTAGAAATAAACAACGTTATTAAATATTTAAAAAGTTTCGTTGGGTAGGATGTGGCCACAAAGTCGTTTAATTAAACAGTCCTTCGAAAATTAGCGGCCTTCAGATCAGAGGAGCAGATTATATAATCTCTTCGCATGTGGATATCGAAATTAAGAACGAGAGAGTCCGCTTCGAGCTATCAAAAAACACGAAACTGTTTCTTGATAGATCCAAGTATTGAATTTTGTAACTTAGGTCACTTCTCTTTAAAGAAGTGGGTCGGTTGCGGCAGCACGCAAATTACTCAGAAGTGCGGAATAGTGCACATGGTATTTAAATATTTAGATATATGTGTGTTTGAATGTGCCTACCACTAAGATCTCCGACAACCAGGTTAAGAAGTCTACCGCCCGTGAACTGCACATGCTCAGAAACTACTATAACGCAAACGTCTTGCACGACGGAAGCGAAACTTTAAAATAATCACCAGGGATGATTGAAAACCTTCATAGTCATATGGGCGAGAAGACATGTAGTGACTTAGATCTAGCATTTGAGTTGATATACAATCTACTGAAGCCATATTTTCCAAACAAAACCACCACACGCAACACGCCGCCAACAGCAGTGGTACCAGAAAAATTGCAACACAACCGGCGCAATTCCAAAGCGCACAATTCCGAGACTGCAGAAACTGCAGTAAAGCTCCTGGTGAGTACTATGGAGTACTCATTCGAAGATGAAGACAGCGACTTCCAGAAGGTCAAATCAAGAAAGCGTAAACTGAACACGAAAAAGCCGCGACAAGACCGAGAACTACGAGCAGGGTACAACGTGTATCCTCCATAGTGCTCCGAAAGAAGGATGAATGGAAGAATATCCTGCAAGTAATGGATGCCTTAAATATCAAGCCCAAGGCAGCTACAAACATTGAGTTGGGAATCCATATCCAAACAATCTTCGTAGAAGACTTCCGAGCATTAGTCAAGGTGTTAGACGAAGGACAGCTGCCCTACCACACCTATCTCCTGCCTCAGGAGAAGCCACTGAAGGTGATCAGCTGGCTGCCTGAGTCTCTGACCGACGCAACAATCAAGGCCGAGCTGGAAAGAAATGGCTTTCCAGCACTTTCAGTAAAACGGATGCGCAGCGGCAGAAACAAACGCCCGATTCCACTAAATTATATGGAAGTAAAGAAGTCAGATGAAGGGAAAGGGATTTACAATCTCAAAGAAGTCCTCTACATAAGTGTAAGGGTTGAAAAATCCAGAAGCGGTAGACGTGACATAATCCAAAGCCAGCGATGCCAAAAGTTCGGCCACTCACAGAGAAACTGTAAGGCCGTAAAGCAAACAATCATCACACGACCTTCTGTAAGAAAGAGGCATACAGAAAATTACACGGGGTGCCTGCAATAACCCAAAAACGTAGAAGAGCAGAATGTGCAACCGAGCGCAACCACGTGCGAAGGCGTCTCCTACGCCTCAGGACTACCACGGGA